>PVIJ01007659.1:0-80676 GCA_004024925.1 Scalopus aquaticus
AGAAAGAAAGAATTCTACTCTAATATTCCTTATCAGATAGTGTAATCAATTCAATTGATTCAATTCAATTCAATACTTTCAAGCAAATTATTTATCATTCCTTCTCACAGATCCCCAAATATGCTTCCTTCTTATGTAACAACACCACCATCTTCCTAAACACCTGGGTCAAAAATCTCAGTAATCTCTAGGTACTCTCCCACAATATCTCTTCTTCCCCAACCTGCCAGATCACTAAACGTTGCAATTTAGCTCTTTATCTGCATGCAACTAGCTCTTTATCTGCATGTTTTGGCAATGAAGTTTCAGCACATTGTATTAGTTGGTTTATTCACATATCCACTTATCCAATATCTTGGAATTCTCATCATAAACAACAGAAATACTTCAACTGGCACTAAGGCCATAGCTATAAACAAAACAGATGTGATGCCTGCTTCATGAAGCTCAGCATCTAGTTTAGATTCACATCACCTTCTTTTGGTCTACTGCTAAAATTATAGTCTGTTCTCTCTCTAGTCACTCTATTTTCCATTCACTCTGTATCAAGACATCAAGATTATTTTCTAAATTATTGATAGCTCAATCAAATTAACGCCTCAAAATAGGGAGCTGTGAAGGCCTACCAGGGAACTACTATCTACTGAACAAATGCCTCATTTCTAAGAATGACACTCTGAAACTATGTAACTGGCCCCTTAGAGGTCTTAAGTCTAACAAATTCTTTTATATATCCCATGTTTCAAGTACACACATACATACCTTTAGCTTTCATGCCTTTGGGTAAACTGCCCTCAGTGCATCCAGTGGGTTCCCTGAATTCTACTGGCAAAGTCCTATTCATCCTTCACGTTCAGAGCCCTCTGTGAAGCTGTTTGCAATCCAGCCACTGTCAGACATTTAATCACTTCCCATTCCATTGTCCTATATTACTTTTATCATATGTCTTATAATTGATTTTGGTAATGAAGTCTTTACTATAGTTAAAATATAAATTGTACAAGGGTATTTTTTAAAAAATTAACCATTTTATTCACTCAATGACTACCATTATGTCTTTAAAACAAACTGACTAGCAACTATACTGTCAATTACTTATATCTTAAGGTAAAGAACAATTGGAAATGAGCTAAATGACTAATAACATGAAATAGGTCTAAAAAAACAATGGATAAAGATTAACAATGGAAAGCATATCAGATAAGATCAAGGTTTTCTACTGGGAGGGTTCAAAATCCTATTGCCTCCATTTTTTCACTATGCAATCTTGGATGGATTATTTCCATTTCTATTTAAATTAGACACAAGTAATCAACAAATAAAAATATAACTATGGGTGAAATAGACTAAAAGGTACTTGTATTTTTGATATACCATGCAAATTTTAAAAATATAAGGAGTACTCTGAAATCCTAATCTAGATACCTGAGGATGAACTTTATAATTTTGCTGGTCAAATAAACACAAACTTAACAACATAAAGAAACAAATATGATGACCTGGTTAGCATGTTCTGTAGCCCATTCTTCATCCAAGTTATCCAATTTAGTTTTGGGATGTTTGAGGTTCTCATTTTGTTCCTCTTTGGGTGGAGTTCTAGTAGCAAGAATCACATAATCCTTTTGTGACGAACACTTAAAAACAAATTAGATAGCTTGTTAGAGTGATATCTGAGTACTGTAAGGTTTTGGTGACATGAAAAAATAATTCATAGCATGTTAAATTGTTAATATGTATGTTATAATGGAAACTACAGAGAAACCAATTTTCACAGGCAGTCTGACATTTCCTTCACATGCCACTTCTCTCTTAATGCCATTCATCCCATTAGCTCCTTATTTATTTGGGCATCCTGAATGTGAATCACAGTGTTTCTTAAAACTTATTTAGTGATGAGTGAATCAACTGCATTTAAACTGAAAGATAGTATTCTATTATTGTACTTATTTTCTAGATAATTAAAATGAATTGGATGGTTTCACCAAAATGTAAAAATTCAGCAAAATAAAGTGGCAAATGATGACATGCTTCTAATTTCGATGAACTGATGATAGCAGGGAGCTTGCCCATGTACCCACATAATAACAAAGGGAATGTGGGACACAGTTAGAAGTGAGGATCAGGTTGTATGTTCTCAGGTAGAACAGCAATTAGATGGTAACCCAAAATGGGAAATCTAAAGACAAATGCAAGCAACATTTAGTAGTTCAGTTTTATTACTCCGATAGTTTCATATAAAGAAAGAATAGAAATAAAGCCAATAATATGTTAGTATGATATCATCCTGAAACGCCTATCATTACTGTCATTCTGGGACAGAAGATAGAGGAAGAGTGATTAGTTTTACAAAAGTTATTTCCAGAAAGTTACATTCAAATATCTACAGGAATTGGTAGGTACTGATTAAGAAAGCTTTTCCTTTAAACAAGCAAAAAAAAGGTTGATCCTGAAAGTCAGAAACAGATAATCCTGAGGGAAAAGAGAGACAGTGGTGAAGCCTGGAATAAAAGAGGAAAAAGAAACATGTAGAATACTGGAAGAACTAAAAAGGCAGTGTGCAGGAAGACTGGAGGAAGGTCATAAGTTGTGCAGACTTATTTGTAACATGGTAGTTCTGCTGAGCTTGAGAAACAGTCTGTGTACAGGAAGGCAAGTTTGGAAGGAACACTTCTGGACCTTTCATGTTTACTGATCACAGCTTTCTCTAAGGCTCTTCTCCCCTTAAATTTTTAAAATAAAGAAGGTAAAAAGCCTTAAGTAAAAAGTTCTCAGCAAAAAGAGCCCACATTAGATATCAAGTAACTGAATCAGAAAGAAATTCAGATTGTTGCCAAGAGTGGGGGGTCTGGCTATAATGAAAGGTCTGACAGTGGTAATGTCTGGGTGAATGGCACAGGGTCTGCCCTCTGTCTTCAAGAAATGAGACCTGTGAAAACTGAGAATGAACCTGTCACGCAAGGCTAACATTAACTGAGCTCAAATGGAATGACACTGAAGACGAGAATACCACGGAGTGTGAACACACGAGTGCTCTGGGTAATGCATTCCTTACAAGTAAGTAACTGGGATAACATGTTTTCAGAGAAAGTAGTCTGGAAATGTGGACAGAATCAGAAGTAAAGTTAATTATGTATGAATATTCTAAGGCATCGGTGTAAGAGATGCAGAAGGAAAATTGTTACGATAGAGCTTCAATTGCTACCGGGACTCAAAATCAAGTCCTTGGGCCACAGCACATGCTCCCCGAACCAGCATTTGAACTGATACAGCCAGCATGTTTCTCTCTTGATGTTGCTTTGTACTCCAGACAAGTTTTTCTTGCTGATGAACACATTCTTCTTTTAAGTATAAAAAATCAACAGGCAATTTTAAAGTGACCATCTAAATCTCTGCTCTATTTTGTGTTGACTTATAAAATATAACTCTAAAAGGAAAATAGAATTTTTTTAATTTCCAAATTTCCCTCAATCCATTTCCCTTCCTCTCATGGAATCAACATAAAAAGAAATTCAGTAAGATAGGCACTCTCTATCACCCTGTAATAAAAATATAAGATCACTGTTGTTACAAGTTTAAGAGTGAATCAAATTGTCAAAAATTACTTTTATGAAGAATTGGAAAACTAGGAATAATAAATATTAGAAGTGAGCAAAAAGCATTAGAAAAGATGAATAATCTGGTCAGTAAAATTTCTACATTATAAATTAGAGTTTCTACATTATAAATTACTTTCGCATGTCAAAAGGGAATGCATTTTTACTTGAGCAAACCTGGGTTAGGTTAGTCCTATTTTTCCACATTTTTTTCTCAAAATCTACTTTAAATTTACTTGTCTTACACCCCATGTCTCCACCCCAACCATTAGTTTATGGTTAAATAGTTGGCTGACGTTATCTGTACATTGAGATTCAGTTTGTTTTATCAAATGCACAGTGAAAGATACATACCTGTCCTATTAAAAGACCAGAAACAAAAGCCTTTCCTTGGAGAGTGATGTTTGAAAGATACTGGCCAACAGCTTCATCAACAATGTAGGTTCTTCCCATTACTGAGAACTAATTGAAATCCTAAAATGCAAGAAAAAAACATGTAGCATTTTTTTTTGGGTTAAAATACAATTTGCAATGTTTTTCTCATGAGAGAAGTATAATGACACACTCCATACCTTGCAGAGACTGCTCATAAATAGGAATACACATCTTTATGAAGTTTAAGCGTGTTTCAGAATTCTCAACACAGTGCCACAGCAGAGGAAGTGAAACCTTCTATATCTGGGATACGGGAGAATATACTAAACTAACACTCAATACCACTGACTTCTTATTTCAGGTACACCATTCTTAGTTGTATCACCTTTGATAATCTAATGCTAAGCCTCAGTATTCTGATTTCTAAAATAGGATAGATGACCGTATATAATGTTCACTGGGAGGCAGAGGCACTCAAACTCATTTAGTCAACAAGATTACACTGAAGAACTACTATGTGCTATAAACTGTGCCAGGGGATGGCACAAAGACAAAAATAATGGATCTCTTTCCTTGAATAACTCATACTACAACAAGAGTAATGAAAAGATAAAAAACAATGAAATGATTAAATCTGTACAGTGCCTACTTGATAGCAAGGCATTGTTCTACACACTTTGCATTTAGTAACATTTAATATTCACAAAAGCCCCATGAGATAGATACTACTATTACCTCATTTTAGAAAGAAATTGAAAAAAAGATAATGTAACTAGCCCAAGTTACAAAGCTGATAAGTGCCAAAGATGGGATTTAAACTCAAGCAAACTGATTCTAGAATCTATTGCCTTAGACACTGTCTCCTAATAAGGATTCTCTCAATGAAACCACTACTAAAGGTAACTCCTGCTCTGCTTTTTCTCCAGTTTGTGGATAAGAACCAGTACATTCCACCTAATAGCTTAAACTCCTTTGGTTTTCTGCGGCTTAAAACCAAAGATGCTGAATAAAAGAATTAGGCAATAACATATGATAATCTCAAGGAGCTCACATTCAGTGTGGGAGGCAAACGTGTGAAGAAAGATATTCAGAAAAGCTATGAAGCAGATATAGAAAGACTACAGAGACACAGTTTAAGCATTTTGAATAGAAATAGTAGTCATTTTTGATTCTGTAAAAAAAATTTCAACCTTATTCAGTACAACAAAGTCTAGGCACCTATTGATGTGCCAAGGTGGTACATCTGAAACCAATAAACTGCTAGTCACAATGAATTTGCATTACTCTAAAACTAAAGTTCACAGAATTGATCACAGTTTGAAATCGTCATAAGATACTGTTTTATTTTTTTCAAAGAGTCCATTCTGTTTTGTCTCAAAATGCTTTAGATTTCTTCTTAGCTCTTTCCAACAACAAAAGTAAACTTGGTTTATATACCATTTTTTTAAAGATGATTCATACACTCTGAAATCAGACTATCCCTTTTTTTTTTAACACTAAGTTTAGAGCTGTGTGTCTAGTTACTAATGCCTCTATAAGTTAAGGGCTTTCCACCTTTAGTTTTGCCTTCAGGTATGCATTTCCATGTATTAACTTTCTTCTACTTCATTACACTAATCTGTATTTTTTGCTTCTGACCTAATAATTCTTAATTCTTGCAAGAAACACCAAGAGACAGTGACTTCAAAGTGCTACATAACTTTCTAATCTTATTTCTTCCAGGATGTCCCCAATCAAATCATGAAAATGTGTAAGAAACTGAATATAACATGGATATGAAAATCTTTTGGTTTTGAAATTTGGTTGTGTGTCAGTTAATTATTTTCTTTAATGCTCCTTCAAAAATTTTAAACGTAGCCAGCCACGTTTTATAAAAATATATATATCTTGCCTTATACAGTTAAGTTTCCTGAAATGCTGTCTGTTTTTTCAAGTTGTCCAGCAGTGTAACTTAAGACAATCAACCTTGGTGTATTCTTGGTTTCCTAATCTACAAAATAATTTGGAAAACAGCAGGTCTGCAAACCTATCTAATTTTAGGATTCTCTGAGTACAGAATATCTACTTTACCCAAGTGGCTGATCAATAACATTGTATTGTGGACCTCAGACAATAGAGAACTGTACATATCAGCAAACTTATGTAAAATATTTTTGGAGAAAATCAACGTTAAGTTCCATACTGATATTCACACAAGGCCTGCTGCTGTGCAAGTTGCAGGGAGGACATTCGGAATGCTTTACTTTCAATAAAGAAATTAATCAATTTTGTTAGAGTAATCAAACATGAAACAATCTACTGATTCAGTTTCGAGGTCACAGAATTAAGGTCTGGAAACAACTAGTTCTGTTTTGGTAGCCGGATAACAACAGATTTTAAGAATGTGTTGAGCAACTTTCGTTACAGCTGTTTCTCATTTTAAAAATATTAACACAAGGAAACATTCTGCAACGTTGCTACCTTAAAGTATGAAAAGCTAGGGATTTAAGTCCTCCTACTGAAAAGTGAACCAAGCTCCTTAAATGCCTATTGGATCAGCCGTCACTCAGAAAAGGCAAGTCAGATGGATCTGAGTGTGCACCGCAGTGTCTGTCCATATGTTTTGTCGTCTGTCCCTTTCTTCCTTGAAAAGGGAGCGCTCCATGCTACACACACACACACACACACACACACACACACACACCCCGCATCACACGTATCCCTAGAGCTGACTCACCAAAAAATGCACGCCTGGTAAATCTGTCGAACTATCAGTCCGCCCGACAAGGGGGTTTAAAGCTCAAGTACCAGCCTACTGGGGCCAGGTCCCCGGACCCGATTCCACAGGCAATGAATTCATCAGAACGCGACGGACTTCCCTCACCTCACTTCCCAGGGCAAACCCGGGGTCTCAGGAGCTAGGTGGCTCAGGCTGATGACGATAGGCACCCCCCCCTTCACCGCAGCGCCTCTGCCCAAGCCACTGCGGTGGCCACCCCGCCCCCTTCCGGGCGCCATTGAGAGCGTGGCGGTAGCCCGGCGCCTGCCGTCCGGCCCTGCCGGGACCGATGCCCTCTAGCGGATCAGTGTCAAGAAGCCGCCAAAGAGGACGACCCATGGCATCCCGGGGCTTTGAGGGTAAAGTCGCTCCGCTCTTCGGGGAGGGTTATGGTTGACGAGTACTAAGTGGCGCCACCGCGCGGAAAGCAGTCACGCGGCAGGGAGAGGAGAGTCGGGGGGCGGGGAAAAAAGAGGAAGTGGAACGGGCGGGGCGGCCTGGGCGATCTGAGGGAATTGAGAAAAAGACTACGTTTCCCAGAAGTCTGCGAGGAGTGAATCGGGTGGGACGGGAGAAAAGAGTGCCGGAACTCAGACTGCACCGCCAGGTCAGAGGCCGCCTCTGAACTCGGATTCCCAGCGTGCAAAGCTTCCGGTCGCTGCGCGCGCACTGCAGACGCGGTGCTGCGTAGGCTGCGGCCCTTACGCGGGACTCGGTTTCCCAGGGTCCCGCCGCGGGAGTCTCAGGAGGGCTGGCGCGCGCGAATCCGGGAGCGAAGTGGCGGAGGCGACGGCCCAGGCTTCTGGGTCCTCCTGTTCTCCCGCTCTCTTCTCCGTTGCTGCTTCGTCGGCCGCTGCCACTGCGGCTCCTGGCCCGACTGCGACCGACATGGCGGCAGTACTACAGCAAGTCCTGGAGCGGACGGAACTGAACAAGCTGCCCAAGACCGTGCAGAACAAGCTAGAAAAGTTCCTTGCTGATCAGCAATCCGAGATCGATGGGCTGAAGGGGCGGCATGAGAAATTTAAGGTGGAAAGTGGTAAGTACGACGCTCTTCCCGCCCTGGGCTGTGGCCCGCACGCTCTTGTCGCTTTGCAAGATCGCAGCCGTGTGGCCTCACCGGCGGCCTCCCTTCCCCGCCTTCTGGGCACCCCAGTCCTCACCGTCCTCTACACATTTGATAAGAAGCCTTTTTGTTTTAAAAAGCGGAATCCTTGGGCCTCCCTGGTGGCGCAGCGGTTGAGCGCTGCGCTGTGGAGCTGTCGGCAGCGCCCGATGGGAGTTCGACACCCGGCCGGGGAGAGTCCTACATGGTGCGGCAGACCTCTCCTGCCTCGCCCGCTACTCCCCTCAGCAGTGTATTTCTGATCTGCCTGTTCTGCTCCCCACTCTGTCTCTGGTGATCACTCTCACCGCCCCACGCCTCTGGCCTGTACCCCAGCTTGTATGCATAAATAAAAAAATCTTAAAAAAAAAAGCAGAATCCCTTTTTTAATGTAATTCTTTTTCTCTCATATATCAACCCCTAAATTTCCCTCTCCAGGACAGAAATGGTGACGATCTGGGTCTGTTTTCAGTGTCTTTCAGCCTAGAGTACCCTGTTTTGTTGCACGCAATTTCCGCTGTTTTCTAGTCACCTGCATTCAAAGACCTTTGTCTAGCTGACCATTGCTTTTGCCTGAGTGTGTGTCGCTCTGGGTCTGTAGCGACTTAATATGACTAAAAAAGTAAATGAACAAGACAGCGCTAGAAACAGTCAACGTGCAGGAAATACGCTTAATAAAACGGTTTTTCCCCTATGAGTTGGAGTTCGATAGACAATAAATTAAGACCTGTTTATAAATACGTACAGTAGATCCTCAAATAAGTGACCAGCAGCAATGATTTGAGCATTCTTGAAAGTAGATTAAGAGCTTAAATGTTACCATTTGTGAAATGCAAACTTTCAGTTGTGTGTCTTGGCTTATCGATTTTTTTATACTGAGCTTTGCTATTAATTAGAACTTCTGAATAAGTTTTACTGCAAATAATGTAATTATTAAACAGTGTGGATGTTGAAAATTTTCTTGAATCGCCAAACTAAATATATAATACACTGCATTCTGTAACATTTATGTAAGGTATTGAGTGTCTTCGTGTTTGATACTCTTCTACAACACTAAGCAATGCAGAATTGGTCCCCTTCCTGTGGGAAGTGAATACATTTTAACATAAATTCAGTAATTTTATACTTTCAGGTATTATTTTGGCTATTTGAAAACAAGACTTTTAAAGAAAAACAGTTTTTAATCCGAACAATTTTTTCTCCATTTAATGAATACTTTTTTTAAAGTCTGCTTTATGCAGAGAAGTCTACTGATGTCTGGGAGAAATACTATTAAATAAGACATGTTGCCCCCTTCAAAAAATTTCATAATCTTGTGGGAATTTGAAAGATCCTTCTTAGACTATACTTTCGTTACTCACGTAGCTGCTAGTTGGAAATCTTAAAGTATTTTTCATTGCTTGAGCTGTCTATCTTTACTCACATTCTCTTGATTGTAATGCATTTCCAGTGTTGTGTCTTATGTTTTGAAGTCAAGCTTATTAGAAAATAACAGTATTGACAATGTAGGTTTGATTTTGTTTTTTTTCCTGCCCTCCTGTAGAACAGCAGTACTTCGAGATAGAGAAGAGGTTGTCTCACAGTCAGGAAAGACTTGTGAATGAAACCCGAGAGTGCCAAGGCTTGAGGCTTGAGCTGGAGAAACTCAGTAAGTATTTAATTACATTTTTGTAGATATTCTTGGAGATTGAGGTCTCTGTAATTACATTTTTATAAATATTCTTGGAGATTGAGGTCTTCAGACACTCCTTTGTATGCGTTAGAAACACCTGTTTACTGTATATGAAAATGCTGTTTGTCATTGTTTTCATAAATGGTGATTATTTTAATTTTTCATTTAACGAAAAAGACTTTGTGAAAACCTAGTGCTTAGTAGTCATGAGGCTTGGGTTCTGATTGTGTTATTAAAAGCTCTGTGTAACATTGTAAATCACAAGTTTCTGTTGTTTATAAAATGTTTGTAATACCACCTGTTCATCTGGTTAGACATCTGTACAGATTCAGTGAGCTGTTTGAAAGCATTTGCAAAGTCCGAATATAACTGAGAAAGTAGAGACTGACTTCATTTTTATGTTGTTAAAAAATTAGTTCATTCCATTATATTTGTTTCAGTTTTCATGCTTTTTGTAAATATCTGTGCATCTCAGACTGATTTCCTTTTTATGGCTTAATTCTTTGTGAAAGATGATAGTTCCCTTATAACTGCCAGTAGTTTTTTTCCTGATTAGTTTTTGTGCATCATTAAGCCATAGTAGGTACACAGGATCTTTGGTAAAGGTCCTGACGTTTCTTTCTTAGGAGGATGATGTGTATTTCAGGCAGTTTGCAATGGAAGTGAGCTAATGTCGGGAGAGGTCTTTATGGATTAGGGTTATAGTAAATACTGTTCTTAAGCATAGCTGGGTTTTAATTTGACTTGGTACACAGAAAACTAATAGTCAAGCAAATGGTTAAAATACTGCACTCTCTCTTAATTGGGTCCATGTCCATTCAGCTATTTATTTGTGTCATAACATTTTCTAGCTAATTTGACACCTCATTTTAAGACGTATATATGTATGATGATATTTTTTCATGTGTAGTGGGGTATGCATACTTTCTGAGTAGCTAGATCTGATTCAGTAGCTGTATACATGTGTGTCTTGGCATAATAAAAAGACCTATGGAACAGTGAAGCCAATGAATTTCAGGAAAATAACTGATTACAGTTGCTTTTATGAGATTTGGAAGAGGAGGGAAAGGTAGTGATGGGATAAATCTAGACTGATGTCCAGGATGCCTTTCTAGAGTATATAATTATGTTTGGTTTTTTTTCAGTTTATCATTCTGGAGTTTAAGTCTGGAAAGCAGTAAAGTACATAAAACAAAATAGAAAGTTTAGACTACCATAGTATACTGAGTTTTTCTTTTAATAACCAGTTTAAATAGAGCTTAAAATTGGAAATGGTAGTAATTCATTTAAATTGAATTGAATTATTTGCACATAATATAGGTGACTTTAGTGGAGAAAGTCTCAAAACGTATATTCATCCTAATTATCTGCATGTAATTATCTACATGTAATTGGAAAAGAACTGTATAAGGGAAGATAATCCATTATGAAAGGATATTGTGGGATTGATAATTGAGTATCAAGCTTAACTTTCTTTTTCTAAAGCTCTCTTTCAGAGTGGTAAATGAACTGAATTACATCTATCCATTAATCTGATGTACTCATTTGATATACTGTTATTATTTATCTCTTGGTCCTTTCTTACACTGTGTTCTTATTTTAAATTATAAATCATGATTGATTTATTAAAGTTTCAATATTAAGAAAGTTGCTAGCTGCATATGGGTCTTTCTATAAATGTTGGCTATACCAACCACAAATGGGATTTCTCACGACGGGATATCATATTTTTAGATTTAGTCAAGAAATACAATTAATTTAGGATGTATTTGTGCTGTCTTTCTGAGCCTCATTACCTTAATTTTAAAATATGTAACAGTTGGATAAAAGCTGTCATTGCAAGTTTGACGCTAATACGTGTACATAAAATTCTTCTATCTAGGCAGTCAACTGAAGGCACTAACTGAAAAAAACAAAGAACTTGAAGTTGCTCAGGATCGCAGTAGTTCCATTCAGGTCAGTTATTCCTATGCAGAAAATTAATTGTAAACATGATACTTGAGGTTTTTTTATTCTGATTGTACTTGATAGTGTTTTTACTCAATGAGAAGATAAACCATATTCTCTTATGAGAAGCTACTAACAAAAACAAAAAAATCCTTAATTGGTTCCTTACTTTATTGACTATGCATTTCTTTTACTCATTAGAATATATTTGTGGTAAATATTTTTAAAAGCCACTTTTAACTATAGAGTTTTTATGCTCTGATTTTTCATATTTTGAGTAAGGTGATATAGAAATAAGTAGGATAGTCGTTCGGTGATCCACCTACCAACCCACCCACTCACAGGCTTATCTATCTACCTGCCTTTCATTTAGGAATTACCAATTGAATGCTTAACTATGGTCTAAGCATGATTCCAAACATTGGCAAGTAATTGGGAATATGAATAAATTCACATGAGAAATCATTTCCTTTGAGCAATGATAAGAGTAATAGATTGAATATGATCATACAGACTGCTAAGCAACTTGTTTAATAAAATGGTCATACCCAGTGGTTCTTTAACCAGGTAGAAATCTGTTCTATAGAATTTCAGCAATTCTCTAAAAGAAAAATGTTTTACTCTTAGAACCTAAATTGGAGCACAAATACCTGTTAGTACACCTAGAAATAACTTTACAGGGAATGTGAGATACTTATGTAAAGAAAACTCCACCGAAATTATAAAGCTATGCCTTAAATAGAGGTATAGCACGTTTTGTATGGAAAAACTAATATTTATTGGGTTAATACAGTTTGACTCTTAAGTCTAAGTGAGCTAAGTTAAAAACTAGATAATATAGGTACAAAGTTTTTAATAGCTAGGCTAATTCTGACAAAGAAGTACCAATTTAAGAGTATTTGCTTAGCCACATAATAGTTTTATAAGTCTGTGGTAATTCAAACATTATTAAAAAATGCTGGTATAAGAGTCGACATAGAGAACAATGGAACCAGACAGCCCGGAAGTAATACCCAGTACAAAGGATCTTAACCTTTTAGAGGAGAAGGGTGGTTGAAATTCTTTGTAAATCTGATAAAAGCTGTGTGGATCTGTAGCCCAGTAAGCAGTATGCACACATACCCATGTAAAATTTTGCAATGTAGATTCTTAGCCTTGGATTCATAAACCCCAGAAGTCTATACTTAAAAGTAATGTAAAAGCAAGCTCTCACAAAGCAATTTTAAGTGTTTGTGCTTATTTAACAAATGGTATTTCAGACATTGGCCAATGGGGGAATCAAAATGGACTGATCTCTTGCTGTACGCTGAATAATTTTCAGTTGGATTAAAATAATAAAAGTGAACCATTAAATGGAACTAATAAAGTATAAATTATTTACTGCCTTCTGGCTGAAAAAGATTTCTGAGAATGTAAACTCTAGGAACTTATAATGGGGAAAAGTGATAGACTTTATCCAGTAGAATTTTAAAATTATCCACTTAATAATATCTAAAATACAAATAAATCACTTAAAAGAACTTTTTCAATAAAAAGATGACACTGTTTATATCCTTAACACATAATTACCGTCAAATGAAAACAGTAAGGGGGCAAAATGGGCAAAGGGATTTATGAAGTGTTGATGTACTTGAAATAACTTGAAATAACATGTAGTTAAAGCAACAATAAGGCAGTTATTTTTCACATTCCCATGTTAGCATTAGTTGACTCCTTTAAAAAAAAATAATCTTCAATTTTGGCATAGATATCTTGAGATTGGCATTTATGACTCAAAAGAATGTACATTGCTGCAAAGTAATCTGACTAAATAGTTTTAAGAAATTCCATTTCTAGAAACCTTTCTTGAGAAATAATTTGAACCAAGATATAAATACAGTGATGTTCATTGAAATTTTATTTTATTTACAGCAGTTAAAAAATTAAAAAATAAATAGTACTATATATAAGATGTGTTTAAGTAATAGGATACTTCCATGTGATTAAAAAGTGATGAGAATTGGGCCTCCCTGGTGGCGCAACGGGTAAGCGCAGTACTGTGGAGCTGTCAGCAGCTGCGGTTCACATTCCATATGCGGCCAGGGAGATTCCTGCATAGCACAGCAGACCTCTTCTGCCTAGCCCACTGCTACCCTTGGCAATGTATTTCAGTCGATCTGCCTGTTCTGCTCCCCACTCTGTCTCTGGTGAACCCGCTCACTGCCCCACACCTCTGGCCTGCACCCCAGATTGTATGCATAAATAAATAAATCTTTTTTTTTTTTTTAAGATTTATTTTTTATTTGTACATACAAGCTGGGGTACAGGCCAGAGGTGTGGGGTGGCGAGAGGGCTCACCAGAGAAAGACCGGGTAGCAGAACAGGCAGATCAGAAATACACTGCTGAGGGGAGCAGCGGGCAAGGCAGGAGAGGTCTGCCGTGCCATGTGGGATTCTCCCTGGCTGGGCGTCGAACTCGCGTCGCCGCTGCCGACAGCTCCACAGCGCAGCGCTCAACCGCTGCGCCGCCGGGGAGGCCCATAAATAAATAAATCTTTAAAAAAAAAGTGATGAGAAAATTTTTAATGTGTTAAGGAAAACTCATTTTTACAAATTCCAAAATATATTGGGACCTCCCTGGTGACACAACGGGTTAAGCACAGCACTGTAAAGCTCTCCGCAGCCACTGTAGCATGAGTTTGATACCTGGCCAGGGAGATTCCCACATGGTGCAGCAGACTTCTCCTGCCTTACCAGCTGCTCCCCTCAGCAGTGTACTTTAGTCCATCTGCCTCTTCTGCTCCCTACTCCATCTCTGGTGAATCCTCTCATCGCTTCACACCTCTGGTCTACACCTCAGCTTGTATGCATAAATAAATACATCCTTAAAAAAAAAATCCAAAATATAAAAAGAAGTGTTGATTTTATGGGTAATTTTTAAACTTTGATGTATAAGTTGTAAGAAAAAACACCATTTTTAAACTATAGCTAATAATGCTAAAGTGATAATTCTGTTGAAGTTTTTATATTGATTGATCAGCTTGATCTTATTTAAGCACTTAACTCTGAACTCCTTTAAATGACAGAGCCAATTTACAAGGACAAAAGAGGAATTAGAAGCTGAAAAAAGAGATTTGGTTAGAACCAATGAAAGACTATCTCAAGAACTTGAATATTTAACAGGTATGAAGAAGTCCTTTAACCTCTAACTCTACTCTTTCCTTTGTCTTCTAACAGTGCTAGGGATTAAGCCCTAGTCAGTTTCTGTTAATGGTGTTTTTTTCTCATAGCTCGGAATGGAGAGCTGGATAACATCCTATTATTTCTCCCAGACACTTTTCTTTCTCCAGTTCAATTATCTAAACAAGTACACAAATGCGAAATATCTCAGAGAAATAGGAATTTGAATCCTGATGGACATATAGAGATTTGTTCCATTGTTATTTATAGTATCAACTTGTAAACACTTTAAATGTTAAGTTGTCAAGGTTGATCTTAATCATTTTCCATAGACAACCAACCATGCTGGCATGAGCTGTCCAGAAGCATTCAATATAAAAATCTAAAACCTATATTTAAAAATACAGGCTAGAGGAATTAGGAGTCAGAAATATAAGCTATAAACATAGGATATGGTATTCAGGTGATCATGACGCTTAAGAAGTTTAATCACATCAAGTTCCCTTTGATTTTTATAAGATTTTTGAAATTTTTCTTTCTATGAAAGGAATTTTCAAATAGTTACGTTGCTATATAATAGACTCGTTTAGGTAATTATACTTTTCTAGTCTCAAAAAGTGACTTCAGAGTATTTACTCATGATGTTGATCTGTTGAATATTAAAGGAATTTTTTTTTTTAATAAAATCCTTTATGGCTGTTATAAAGAAAATTAAGCATGTATATTCTGGCTGTTTTGTCTAGGAGACTTATATTAATGTATATGTATGTATTGTTGCTCTTTAGCTTAACAAATACTATTTTGAAATTTTAATAGACCTTTGGTTATACGTCAGAAAAATCAGTGTTAATTCTGAATATTTAGCTTAAGATACTATAATTAAAAGTAAATAACCAATATAATCCATGTTTGGATACATGAATTTGGCTTCTCTATAATTTATTTGTTGAAATGATGTTTGTTATTAACAACTACTTTGTATTAAATATTTGTATTTCTATCGATGTACTTTTTAATGTTCATTTCCTCTCAGCGTTAGTTTAATTAGTCATTCTTCAAATTCTTTTGTCCTTTCTAGAGGATGTTAAACGTCTAACTGAAAAACTTAAAGAAAGCAATACAACAAAGGGTGACCTTCAGTTAAAATTGGACGAACTTCAAGCTTCTGACGTTTCTGTTAAAGCAAGTAACAGTTCCTAATGCACAAAATAAAAATTTCCCTTAAAACTTATGCAAATTAAATTCTATAAAGTAATAAAACTTTTTTTAATGTTAGAAAATTTAAGCAGGATAATTTTAATTGAATTGGTTGCTTATGTGATGATAGTTTTCTTATAGATGTATCTAATAGTTTTCTGTTAAGAATCTGAGGTCATACTTATTTCTGTTTTACAATAAAATTCTGCTTGTGTCTCTGAGCATATACATAATCTTGAATAGCCGTGTATTATCTTTAACTATAGATGACCTCCTTTTTATTTTTTAAGTATCGAGAAAAACGCTTAGAGCAAGAAAAGGAATTGTTACATAATCAGAATACTTGGCTGAATACAGAGTTGAAAACGAAAACTGATGAACTTCTGGCTCTTGGCAGAGAAAAAGGCAATGAGATTCTTGAGTTGAAATGCAATCTTGAAAACAAAAAAGAGGAGGTGAGTTAGTAAAGTTATATCTTCATGTTGAGTAGAATTTACATTTGTGTGCCAGTTAATTAAAAATTCATTCAGCAGTGTACCAATTTAAATGTATTATAAGATTAGGAGTCAAGCCTGGGGGACATAATGCATAAAAATGTAGCCTAGGAAATTTACCAATTGCATTTAAATAAGAAATTTCAGATATTCATGTATAAATTTTGCTACTAGCTACTTTTATGATGTATCTTTCCTAACATGTTTAAGAAGTAGTAAGTTTTTGTGAGCTAAATGCAAATGTTTCCTTAAGCTGCTATTTTTCACTTTAGTAAATAAAAGTATTTTGTGTTTTTGAGGTGTGTGGGGTTATTTTGCTTTAACTTAGCAGGTTAAATTCTATATCAAATTATTTAATATGACATCCTCCCCCTACCCTTCTAGATTTCTAGAATGGAAGAACAGATGAATGGCTTAAAAACGTCAAATGAGAATCTTCAAAAACATGTAGAGGACCTGTTGACCAAATTGAAAGAGGTAAATATGACCACTTTTAAATGACTCTTTTACAAGAATATTAAAGCACCTGTAAAGCTGTTATTTTATAAAATGATTTCATGTCCTTAACTGTTCCTGTCACCATAAAATGGCCAGGAGACTTTCAAATGATGCAGCTAGGATCAGAAATGGCAGTTATATGCTATGTCCTACTAAATAGTGCCTAAAAATGAGTGTGGGTTGATTTTAATGTCATTTGACTGTTCCACTTATAGATAAAAATGTTAATATTTTGTCTTGAGTACATCTTTATCATGAAATTGGATTTTAATTTTAGTCTTTAATTTTCGTCTTGTTCAAAATGGATTATTTTATTTTGTTGTGGCATTTGTTAAGCAGTATAAATTCAGTTCAAATGAAACTGCTGTAATTTTTTTTTTTCCAGGCCAAGGAACAGCAGGCCAGTATGGAAGAAAAATTCCACAATGAGTTAAATGCTCACATAAAACTCTCTAACCTATACAAGGTAAATACCCTACCACATCTTTCAGTATCCCACTGTTGCATTATTGATGTTTGGTAACGTTTTTGAGATTAACTTTCAGAGTGCTGCTGATGACTCAGAGGCAAAGAGCAGTGAACTGACCAGAGCAGTAGATGAACTACACAAACTTTTAAAAGAAGCTGGAGAAGGTAAAAGTTTTTAATTATGGGAAACATTTAGTTTTTAGGTATTTTTTCTTTACCTTTGTTGGGGGTAGAAGCCAATTTGAGATTAATATTACGATTAATTAGGGATAAAGTTTGGTGTAGAGGAAAGATCCTTGGATTAAAAAAATTCAGAGTTATTTAGCAAATAAGTATATTTGAAAATATGGTGGCTTTTTTTTTTGTTTGTTTCTTTTCATCTAATACCCTTAAATGTACTTTAATCTCTACGAGAACATTTTTCTCTGACTTCTGAAACATTTACTCTAATACGTACATGGGATTTATGGTTTGGTACTGTCAGTTCACAAATAAGTCTCACTTGTTGAGTTCTGTTTTTTAAAGTCCTTGCCTTTTTTACTTTTTTTTTAAAATGACTGTAAGGTATGTATTTATGATCTTTCTCAGTAATTTTATGTTCTAGACTAAAGATCACAATTAAAACCAAAGAAATACCTTTAGCCACTTTACTATTTGAGCTCCCTCATTTCCTCTCTGGATGATCACCAGATCAGGACATACCAGGAATGATGAACTTTTACTAAGCAGTGGCTATCAGCCACAGTCCCTCCAGAATTTAATGTCTGCTAAAGGCAAAAATGATGACCCGCCATACATTTTATAAATGCTGATTTTAATTGTGTTTGGATATTCTGGTTTTTTAGCTAATAAGGCAATACAAGATCATCTTCTAGAAGTGGAAGAATCTAAAGATCAGATGGAAAAAGAAATGATTGAGAAAATAGGGAAATTGGAGAAGGAATTAGAGAATGCAAATGACCTACTTTCTGCCACAAAGCGTAAAGGTATGACTTAATAGGTGCTTGTTAATGACTTGAAGTATGAGAATTCCCCTACATTTTCATGGACACTAATAATATTTCTGTTCTGTTTTTATGAATTATCCAATTAAGCCATTAGAATTTGTTTTTAGCTTAAAGCTGTTAATCTGTATGCTTACTATATTGATAGATATAAGTACCATTTCATACATGTAATTATATGTCAATTTCCAGAATAGTGTTAACTGTTGTTTCTCTATGATTTTTAGAATTTGTTACCTTACTATTTAATGACATTTTTAAAACTTTATAAGGATTAATATGTAGCATATACAGGGTATCACTTTTTACGTGTCTCAAAATAAAGATTGGTGGCTTTAGTGTGAAATTTTACAATAATATATTAGATTTCTGTGTATTTCCACAGGAGCCATATTATCTGAAGAAGAGCTTGCAGCCATGTCTCCTACTGCAGCAGCCGTAGCAAAGATAGTGAAACCCGGCATGAAATTAACTGAGGTAAGAATAATAGTAAATTTGGCTTGTTGTTTTTCCTCAACAGAAATGTTTTAATCTCTCTGAAACTTAATCCCTAGAAAAAATATTCTTAAAATCATCTGATGTTTAATGGAACATTCTAGGAAAGGCCTTCTTAATTCTGTGTCGACATAGCAAACATTTCCTTCTTGTATAAGTGCTAATGAATGTTTGTTACGAGGTTTAGTAGATTGTGAGCATCTGTTGTTATGATTAGATTTGAAATGACCTTTCTTCTGCTTTCAGCTGTATAATGCTTATGTGGAAACTCAGGATCAGTTGCTTTTGGAGAAACTGGAGAACAAAAGAATTAATAAGTACCTAGATGAAATAGTGAAAGAAGTTGAAGCCAAAGCACCAATTTTGAAACGCCAGCGTGAAGAATATGAACGTGCCCAGAAAGCTGTGGCAAGTTTATCTGTTAAGCTTGAACAAGCTATGAAGGTTTGTTTCATTTCTGAATTTTAGCTGTGGGAAAATGCAAATGAGAAGTTTACTAGGTTTGATTTAGTAGGTAGTTTTTTCTTAAGGTATTTGAGTTAGAAACCCACAATAAATATGAACCATCTTTCACTTGAATGATTTTTGAAACTGTGTGTGAAAACAATACATGTAACAAGCATAATTAATATGAATTTAAGGTAAAGCATAAGATTTCAAAGATATTTTTTATTTATATCAGATTCTGTGCCCCTAAATCATTAATGATATGATGGTGTGAAACTTTACAAGGCACTCCATTATGTTATAATTTCTTAAGAGCCTAGTGACTGTTATTTGTTGAGTGTTGTTTGCAATTGTAATTCCTAATGTGTTTTTTACAAAATTGAATCTTATATTTTACCCACTGTTTTTTTTTTATTTTTGATGTTTATTTCCAGATAACCAAAGTAGTAATGAATATAATTTTTGTCCTATTTTTGTATTTTGTCTGTGTTTGTGTTGGTGTAATGCTTTTATGAGTACTGTGACATCATTTCATAATTTCCTGTAAATAGGGGAAGTGATGCTATAATGATGAGTATTTGAGATACTTGAAATACATGTGCTTATAAAAAAATTCTCTTTAGATGGTACTATATTATATAAAATGTCTTTAGGTTGACTTCTTATTTGAGCACTGTATAGCTTTGTTATTTCTTGTAACTGCTTCATTTGTAAAGCTCTTTGATTTTTCATTTGAATTGATGTTTTAAAGGAGATTCAGCGATTGCAAGAGGACACTGATAAAGCCAACAAACATTCATCTGTGCTTGAAAGGGATAATCAAAGGATGGAAATACAAATAAAAGATCTTTCACAGCAGGTTGGAATTTTGTTTCTTTTCCTTTTTTTCCTAAAAAATGACCAATGTTCGAATCCGTTTGCAGCTATGTAAGATGCTACCACATATGAAATTCTCATCAATTGATACTTCATCTGGCAGAATTTCTTTGTAGTCATTGTTTTTTTATGCCTCCTGCATCTTTTTTTTTCTTTAATTTTTCAAATTATAGGTAATGGTTCTAATAAATGAAATAATTTAAAGATTTAAAGATACATAGACATTTTCTGTCTTTGTTCCTTGTCAAGTATCAGTATATAACCAGTGTTAATAGATTTGTGTCTGCCCTTGCATGTCTTATTTATACAAACACATGAACATATACAAACACATGTAGCATTCTTTGTTTTTACCAAATTCATACGGTGTGCATTACTCTGCTACTGTTCTTAACCAAATAAGTCAGGAAATGTAGATATATTTTGTTTATATATTTCATCTAATTTTTGTTTTTATACATGCATAAATACATACACAAGAAACATACAAAAATTTCACAAGAATGGGATTAGAATTTAGTTTCCTTTCTGTCTGATCCCACTGTATAATGTATACATAACCACATAGAGCATGCACAGACACACATGAGAGAAGGGTTGAGATACTGCTTTCTCTCTGTTTTATTTAGTCATTATTTTACAAAAATGGAGCCACGCTTCTGAAACTGTAATTCGGCTGCTTTTTGAAAATCAACAACCTTTATAACACTTGTAGAAATTTAAAACAAATTTAATTTTCTTTGATTATTTATGTTCATATCTAAAATAATAACTGGCACTTTGTTATTTTAACATAAATTGGTAGAGAAATGGTTTTCATAAAAGTGTTTACATTTGAAAATTTCCATTTTCTTCTAAACATTTCCAGACTCAAAGCCAATACTATTTTATAACATTAAAATTTTATTTTTAGATTAGAGTGCTTTTGATGGAACTTGAAGAAGCAAGGGGTAACCATGTGATTCGTGATGAGGAAGTAAGCTCTGCTGATATAAGTAGTTCATCTGAGGTAATATCACAGCATCTAGTATCTTACAGAAACATTGAAGAGCTTCAGCAGCAAAACCAACGTCTCTTGGTAGCTCTTAGGGAACTTGGGGAAACAAGAGAAAGAGAAGAGCAAGAAACAACTTCATCCAAGTAAGCAATTGGACTACCACAGTTTATTCTGCAAATATTTATTGAAAAACTTCTTATGTGCAGCTCACAATGCTGGATAGTGGGATATTGGAAAAAAGATTAATAATACCAAAAAAATTCTACTCTCAAGGGACAGTAGTTTGTGGGTGAGATCAATAATAAGATAGATGAATCAGGACCTCCCTGGTGGCCTAGGGGTTAAGTGTCAGCACTATCACCGTTGTGGCCTGATTTTGATCTCCAGGCAGGGAGTTAACCTACATATGGCACAGCAGACCTCTCTTGTCTCACCAGCTGCTCCCCTTACATTTACTAAAATGTGAATCTTTCTGTTCTGTGCCCTACTCTGTCTCTGGTGATCCTCTCAACCCCTGCACCTCTGGCCTACACCCCAGTTCTTCTATGCAATAAACAAATATAAACAAAAAAAAAGTAGATAAATCAGGTAATTTTAGTTCAATGTGATTAGTGCTGTACCAGATGGGAGCATAAAAGGTCAAGGACACAGCCTCCATTTCAGACTAGAGAACCAGTCCACTCTGCGTGGAGAAGATATGTGGCAATGATTTAAACAGAGTAAAGAAATTTTTCCAAATATGTATTTGGTGCATTAAGACTAATGAAATACAGAAGACTAGTTTGTGTTGAGTGGGACTGGTTTAATTTTTGCAAACAAATTTTACAGTTGATATTGGTGAGCACTTGAGTCCTCTATGGTAGGGGTATTAAAAGTGGTTCTTAAAATAGCAGCTGAAGGAAGGTCAAGGTATAGAAAAATCTTAGACCTAATGATAGGCAATGAAATGCTTCAGTTTACAGTAGAAATTATAACTGGATCTCACATCAGTCCTGTGAAATAAACTTTTTTTTTCCCCCTCTATAGAATCACTGAGCTTCAGCTTAAGCTTGAGAGTGCTATCACTGAATTGGAACAACTTCGTGAGTCTCGACAACATCAGATGCAGCTTGTTGATTCCATAGTTCGTCAGCGTGACATGTACCGTATTTTGTTGTCACAAACAACAGGAGTTGTTATTCCATTACAAGGTAGACTTTTCTATATTTAGAGTTTCCAAGACTTGGGGGAAGTACTTCTGAGATAATAATTAGGGAATGGATTTGGCAAACATAAGCAGTATCCACTCTAATGATGGTAACTTCGAATTTGGCTACCCTGGGTGGTTAATCATCATGTCATCAATTCTAAAATACACCAATATTTTAGGTATTAGTTTAGAAGGATGAAGAATGTTGATCATTGTTGAAAAGTGTGCAACTCGAATCAGTTAAGATACGTATTTTGGTTATGTTCTAACTTTTAATCTACCAGTATTTTATCTGTCTAATCAGAAACCTAAAGTAATTTTAATAGGTTATCCAGTAGATTCTTTGTTTATAATTTCTGTAATCATGAGGCTAGTTTGTTAATTTTGGTAATGGTGTATATATTTATATTTTTTTAATAGATATTTTATTTATTTTTGTTATTCATATCTTTTACATAATTGTGTATTCCCCATAAGTTACCCACCACCTGTTCACCCATGGAGCCATCACCATAATCCTCCATGCTCCCCTCTTCCCCCGTCTTGAGCCCTACCCCTCCCCTCCTTCCCTACTGAATGTCGCTTTCTTATTTGGCTCCCCTATATTCCTGTTATAAGTAAAACCATTAGATAATTTTCTTTCTTCCTGGCTTATTTCACTGATCATTTTTTTTTAATATATATTTTTATTGTTATTTATGTCTTTTGCATTTTGTATTCCTCTTGGGTAACCCACCACCAATTCACCTGTGATCCATCTCCATGGTCCCTTGTGTTCTTTTCTATTCCATTTTGTGCCCTTTTCCTTCCCTCCTCCCACATCCCTCCCCCACCCCGCTGATTGTCTCTCTCCTATTTGGTTTCCTTATAGTCCTGTTATAAGTGAAACCATTTGATATTTTTCTCTTTCTTTCTGGCTTATTTCACTGAGTATGATCCCCTCTAATTCCATCCATGTCGCTGCAAATTGCATGTGATATCTTCTTTGAATGCTGAATAGTACTCCATTGTGTATATGTACCACATCTTCTTGATCCAGTCGTCTGTTTTTGGACATCTGGGTTGCTTCCATACCTTTGCTATTGTGAACAGTGCCGCAATGAACATACGGGTGCATGTATCCTTTCGGATTAGTGTTTTTGTATCCTTTGGGTAAATTCCCAAAAGTGGGATTGCTGGGTCCTATGGAAGCTCCATGTTTAGCAGTTTGAGGAATCGCCATATAGCTTTCCATAGTGGTTGGACCAGTTCACATTCCCACCAGCAGTGTAGAAGAGTTCCTTTTTCTCCACATCCTTTCCAGCATTTGTTGTTTCCTGTATTTTTAATGTGTGCCATCCTCACAGGTGTGAGGTGGTATCTCATAGTGGTTTTGATTTGCATTTCCTTGATTATAAGTGATGTTGAGCATTTTTTCGTGTATCTGTTGGCCATTTGCTTTTCTTCTTTGGAGAAGTGCCTTTTGAGCTCTTCTGCCCATTTTTTGACTGGGTTATTGCTTTTGTTTTTGTTGAGTTGTGTGAGTTCCTTGTAAATTTTTGTTATCAGTCCTTTATCAGATGTATTGTGTGCAAAGATCTTTTCCCAGTTGGTAGGGTGTCTGTTAGTTTAGGTTAATGTCTCTTTTGCTGTACAGAAGCTTTTAATTTTGATGTAATCCCATCTGTTTATCTTGTCTTTCACTTCCTTCGCTTTGAGGGATGTGTCTTTCAAGATTTTGCTGAGATGTATGTTGTGTAGAGTTTTGCCTATATTTTCTTCTATACATTTTATGGCTTCAGGTCTTACATCCAGGTCTTTTATCCATTTTGAGTTGACTTTTGTGCAGGGTGTGAGGTACTAGTCTAGCTTCATTGTTTTGCATATGGCTGTTCAGTTTTCCCAGCACCATTTATTGAATAGACTGTCCTTGTTCCACTGCATTTTTTTTTGCTCCTTTGTCAAAGATTAGTTGTTCATAGATATGCGGCTTTAATTCTGGGTATTCTATTCGGTTCCATTGGTCTTTCTGTTGTTTTTGTTCCAGTACCATGCTGTTTTAATTATTATGGCTTTGTAATATAGTTTGAAATCAGGGAGTGAAATTCCTCCCTTTTCTTTCTTTTTAGTTAGGAGGGCTTTAGCTATGCGAGGTTTTTTGTGGTTCCATATGAATTTCATCAGGAGTCGATCTATTTCTTTGAAGAATGTCATTGAGATTTTTATTGGAATAGCGTTGAATCTGTAAATTGCTTTTGGTAGGATTGCCATTTTGATAATGTTAATCCTTCCAATCCATGAGCAGTGGATGCCTTTCCATCTTCTTGTGTCTTCTTCTATTTCTTTCAACAGAGTTTTGTAGTTTTCTTTGTAGAAGTCCTTTATGTCTTTTGTTAGATTTATTCCCAGATATTTGAATCTTTTGGTTTCAATTTTGAAGGGGATGGATTTCTTGATTTCTTCTTCTTCAGATTGGGTGTTTGCATATAGGAAGGCTACTGATTTTTGTGCACTGATTTTGTATCCTGCTACTGTACTGAACTGGTCTATTATTTTGAGTAGTTTTTCTATGGAGTTTTTGGAGTTTTGTATATATATTATCGTATCGTCTGCAAATAGAGACAGTTTAATTTCTTTTTTTCCTGTTTGGATCCATTGAATGTCTTTCTCTTGTCTAATTGCTCTGGCTAGGACTTCCAGTATTATATTGAAAAGTAATGATGAGAGTGGACATCCTTGCCTTGTTGCTGATCTTAGGGGAAAGGCCTTCAGCTTCTCACCGTTGAGGATAATATAGGCTGTGGGTTTGTCATATATGGCTTTTATTATGTTGAGGTATGTTCCTTCTATCCCAAAGATTTCAAGGGCTTTTATCATAAATGGGTGTTGCACTTTGTCAAATGCTTTCTCAGCGTCTATTGAAATGATCATATTGTCTTTATTTTTCTTTTTGTTGATGTGTTGGATTACATATATTGATTTTCGGATGTTGAGCCATCCTAGTGGCCCTGGAATGAATCCCACTTGGTCGTGGTGTATTATCTTATGGATGTATTGTTGTATCCTATTGGCCAAGATTTTGTTGAATATTTTTGCATCAGTATTCATTAGGGAGATTGGTCTGTAGTTTTCTTTTTTGTATTGTCTTTGTCTGGTTTTGGTATTAGAGTAATATTTGCTTCATAGAATGTGTTTGGTAGTACTCCTTCCTTCTCGATTTTTTTGAAAGAGTTTGTGTAATATAGGGACTATTTCGTTTTTGAATGTTTGGTAGAATTCATTTGTGAAACCATCTGGTCCTGGGCTTTTTATTTTTGCTGTGTCCGTTGTGATTTCTCCTTTTTCATTTATGATCCTATTTATTTGTGTTTTCTCTCGTTTTTTCTTTGTAAGCCTGGCTAGTAGTTTGTCTATTTTGTTTATTTTTTCAAAGAACCAGCTTTTGGTTTCGTTAATCTTCTGGATTTTTTTTTTTTATTTCCATTACATTTAGTTCTGCTTTGATTTTTATTATTTCCTTTCTTAAACTCTCTTTTGGGGTTTTTTGTTGTTCATTTTCTAGTTCTTTGAGATATGAGATTAAATTGTTTCTTTGGGCTGTTTCTTGATGTGAGCTTGTATGCGATATATTTTCTTCTTATTACTGCTTTTGCTGTGTCCCAGATGTTCTGGAAAGTTGTGTCCTCATTGTCATTCAGATCTAGGTATTTTTTAATTTCTTCTTTGATCTCTTCGTTGATCCATTGGTTTTCCAGTAATGTAGGTTTCAGTCTCCATGAGGTAAGGAGGTTTCTTTTCTCCTTTTTATGATTTATTTCCAGTTCGACTCCTTTATGATCGGAGAAGAAGGCTGGTACGATTTTGATCTTAGTGTATCTGTTGAGGTTTGTTTTGTGGCCTAGTATGTGATCAGTCCTGGAGTATGTTCCGTGTGCACTTGAGAAAAATGTGTATTCAG
The DNA here is from genome assembly GCA_004024925.1 of Scalopus aquaticus. NCBI lineage: Eukaryota > Metazoa > Chordata > Mammalia > Eulipotyphla > Talpidae > Scalopus > Scalopus aquaticus. Next base: position 26,212 of record PVIJ01007659.1, read on the forward strand.
TTTTTCGGGGGTGAAGTGATTGATAGATATCTTTTAATCTCATGTCGTCTAGGTCCTTATTTAGAGCTTTAATGTCCTTGGTTACTTTTTGTCTTCTTGATCTGTCTAATAGAGAAAGTGGGGTGTTGAAATCTCCTATGTATGTATTTTCTTTAATGTCTGTTTTCAGGGATGATAATAATTGTCTGATATATTTTGATGCTCCTTCATTTGGGGAGTATATGTTGATGATTGTTATATCCTCCTGTTTTATTGTCCCCTTTATCATGATGTAGTGGCCAGCTTTGTCTTTTTTTACTTTCTTAAGTTTGAAGTCTATTTTATCTGATGTAAGTATAGCTGTTCCTGCCTTCTTTCTTGGTCCATTTGCTTGTAGTATTGTTTTCCATCCTTTAACTATTAATCTCTGTTTATCTTTCTCAATTAAATGTGTTTCTTGTAGACAGCAGAAGGTTGGGTTCTGTTTTTTGATCCATCTTGCTATGATGTGTCTTTTAATTGGTGTTTAGTCCATTTACATTTAGAGTTAATATTGAAATAATGTCATTGATATTTTTTGTTTGTTCGTTTACTCTCTTGTGGTTCTACTTCTTACCTTATTCTGTGTTTCCTGATCTTTCTTGTGTTGGTTTTGTCTTAATGCTTCTTCTAGTATTCTTTGGAGTGGGGGTTTGGTAGTGATGAATTTCTGTAGTTTCTGTTTGTCGGTAAAGGTCGATGTTTTTTCTTCATAGAGGAATGAGAGCTTTGCAGGGTAGAGTATTCTTGGTTGACATTTGTTGGCATGTAATGTGTTATATATGTCCCTCCAATCTCTTCTTGCCTGTAGTATTCCTTCAGAGAAATCTGATGTCAGCCTGATTGGCTTTCCTTTATAGGTTATTTGTTTCTTTGCCCTCATCATTTTCAATATATTTTCCTTGTCTTGAATTCTCAATAGTTTTACTATCATATGTCTTGCCGTTATTTTTTCTTCCGTTGTAATAATATGGAGATCGTCTGGCTTCCTGTATGTTTATTTTTGTTTCCTTTTTCATATTTGGGAAGTTCTCTTGAATTATCTCTTTGAGAAGTTTCTCTGTTCCTTTGTCTCTCTCTTCTCCTCCTGGGATTCCTATGATTCTGATGTTTCCTTTTTTCATGGTATCAGATAGTTCTCGAAGCTTTTCCTCATTCTTTTCCCTTTGTTTTTCTCTTTCCTTTTCTGCCTTGATTCTGTTAGTATTTTTATATCTTCCAGAGTACTTATTCTTCCCCTGCATATCCTTTAATTCACTTTTCTGGCTTTCCCTGGATTTCTTTAGCTCCTCTACTAATGTTTTTAAATCTTCCATTTCCTTCAATTTCTTCTTTATGGATTCGTTCTCGTTCATCAGTTCTTTTAAATCTTCCAGTTCCTTCAATTTCTTCTTTATGGATTCGTTCTCGTTCATCAGTTCTTTTAAATCTTCCAGTTCCTTCAATTTCTTCTTTATGGATTCATTCTCGTTCCTCAGTTCTTTATTTATATCCCTCAGTTCTTTGTTCTTTTCATTTAATTCTATCAATTTTTTTGTGATGGCTATTTTGAAGTCTTTATCTGTTAGGTGGATGTAATCTTCTATGTCCATATTATTGGGTTCTGGAGAGGGATTTTCATTTTGTGGTGTATTGTTTTGAGGGTCATTTGTGACTTTTTTCTTTCCCGTTGTTGGTTTTCTGCTTTGCTCTGTGCGTAGTTTTCCACTGGTGCTGGCGGGCATGACTCCTGGTTTTACTTGCTCAGGAGTGTTTGTGATTCCCTAGTGTCTGAGTTGCCTTGGCTATGGCTAGGTATCTTCTGGATTCTCTTATTTTTCTTTGTTGAATTTTTGTGTTTCTCGTGGCGTGTCCCCAGTGTGTTTCCAGTTCCGAGTTTAATTAGGGAAGATGAAGGGGTGGTTTGTAGTAAAAAAGAAAGAAACGAGAAAAGAGAGAAAGGGGGAAAAAAAAAACAGGGAGAAGAAATAAAAGGGGAATGAAGATGAAGAAAAGTAGTAATGAAGGACCAAGAGAAAAAAGGTAGGTTAAAAGTTTAAAAAAAAAAGGATAATAATTTAAAATAGTAAAAAATAAAAATAATAATAATAAAGGAAATACAGTATTGGGTAGATGTGAATTTGGAGTTCTGTAGTCCTTTTGTTCGTAGGTTCTGGGGTTTCTGGTTGGGTCCCCTGCTGTGGTTCAACCCCTACTTTCCAGTGACATATGTTGTTGTCTTGCTGTTGCTGCTGTCATTGGTCCTTGCTGGGAGTCTTTCTATTCTTTCTCTCCTCTCCCCCCATTTCCTCCGATGTTTGCCTGGGGCTATTCCTTCCCCTGGGTTTATGTCTGGTGGAGAGGGTTTGGCAGCTCCTGGTCTTAGTTTCTTTTCTGCTGCTTGGGGCCTGCTACTCCACGAATGGGTGCAGGGGTGGAGGTTGTGGGTGGCTGTTGATCAGCGTTTCACTTCACCTAGTTTCTAGGGTGCCATTGTGCAGCCACCTAGAAGTTGGCGGGGTGGCAAGTGCTGGGCCGTGTTCACCACCTGCTGTGGTCTTGTTTGTTTGTTTGTTTGTTTTTTGCTGCCCTCCTGGTGCCAAGATGCTGACACTTTGCAGGGGAGGGTGTGGTCAGAGATAGTTTCAGCAGGAGATATTTTCAGCAACAGGTATGGGAGGGGTTTTGGGGATTGTCAGTCAATAGTCCTTAAATGCCATCCTTCCCATCCCATCAATTTGCATTCTAAAGCCCAGAGTGTTTGAGGTGGTCTCCGCAGGAGGTTTTCCAGCCCACCCAGTTTTTCTGGCTAATCTATCACCTAGCAACCAGTGGGGGATGTTTCTTGCTTGGACTTTCTCCCCTTTGAGATGTTACCTAGCCCCAGGTGGGGGATGGGACACAGTGACCCTCCCACTTTCCTGCTCCTCAGGGCTGCCACTCAGGGAAGAGAGGGGGGTCGTGGGGTGGGGGAGTGGGGGTCGTGCTCCCAATCGGCTGGCTGGAGTCCTCCAACCTCACTGCAGTTTCTAACCTTGTATTCAGTGGCTCTCAGGGGAAGCTGGTCCGCCCACCTCTCCTTTCTGCTGCTCCTTTGTGTGGAATCCGATGTCTTTTCTCTTCTCTTTACTCCGACTCTTCGGTTTATTTTTAAGACTGAAGCACCCCCGGGGCTGATTGTATTGCGTAGGGTATCCGGTTCTCTTTGAGACAGCGCTCAAAGTTAGGGATATTTTTCTCCATAAATCGATTTTTTGTGGGAGAGCATGATCTTAGCATCTGTTCGCCGCCATGTTTTTGCCAACATTCTATTTCACTGATCATGAGCCCCTCTAGGTCCATCCATGTTGCTGTGAATTGCATGGTTTGTCTTTTTTGAATGCTGAATAGTATTCCATTGTGTATATGTACCACATCTTCTTGATCCAGTCATCTGTTTTTGGGCATCTGGGTTGTTTCCATATCTTAGCTATTGTAAATAGTGCTGCAGTAAACATGCGGGTGCATGTATCCTTTTGGATTAGTGTTTTTGTGTCTTTTGGGTATATTCCCAGTAGTGTTATTGCCGGGTCATATGGAAATTCCATTTCTAGCAGTTTGAGGAAAAGCCATACAGCTTTCCATAGCGGTTGGATCAATTTGCATTCCCACCAGCAGTGTAGGAGAGTTCCTTTTTCTCCACATCCTCGCCAACATTTGTTGTTGCCTGTTTTATAAATGTGCGCCATTCTCACTGGCGTGAGTTGCTATCTCATTGTGGTTTTAATTTGCATTTCCCTGATTATAAGTGATGTTGAACATTTTTTCATATACCTCTTGGCCATTTACTTTTCTTCTTTGGAGAAGTGCCTTTTTAGCTTTTCTGCCCATTTTTTGACTAGATTGTTGACTTTGTTTTTATTGAGTTGTGTGAGCTCTTTGTAGATTTTTGTTATCAGTCCTTTATCGGTTGTATTGTGTGCGAAGATCTTCTCCCAATTAGTAGGGTGTCTGTTTTTTTTAATTATTGTCTTTTGCTGTACAGAAGCTTTTTATTTTGATGTAGTCCCAGCTGTTTATCTTTGCTTTTACTTCCTACACTGTGGGGGAAGTGGTTTTAAAGATTTTGCTAAGATGTATGTCATGTAGAGTTTTGCCTATTTTTTCTTCTATAAACTTCATAGTTTGAGGTCTTATCTCCAGGTCTTTTATCCATTTTGAGTTGGTTTTTGTGTAAGGTGTGAGGTAGTGGTCTAGTTTCATTTTTTTGCATGTAGCAGTCCAGTTCTCCCAACACCATTTATTGAACAAACTAATCTTGTTCCATTGCATATTCTTTGCTCCTTTGTCGAAGATTAGTTGTCCATAAATATGTGGATTTATTTCTGGGTTTTCTATTCGGCTCATTTGGTTCTTGTGTCTGTTTTTGCTCCAGTACCATGCTGTTTTAATTATTATGGCTTTGTAGTATAGTTTGAAGTCAGGGAGTGTAATCCCTCCATTTATCTTCTTTTTAGTCAGGATAGCTTTAGCTATTCGAGGATTTTTGTGGTTCCATATGAATTCCTTCAATATCCGTTCTATTTCTTTGAAGAAGTCATTGAGATTTTTATCGGAATCGCATTGAATCTGTAGATTGATTTTGGTAGGATGGCCATTTTGATGATGTTGATTATTCCAATACATGAGCAGGGGATGTCTTTCCATCTTTTTGTGTCTTTCCTTTATTTCTTTTAACACCGTCTTTTAGTTTTCTTTGTATAATTCCTTTACCTCTTTTGTTAGGTTTATTCCCAGGTATTTGATTTTTTTGGTTTCGATTTTGTTTTTTTTTTTTTTTTAAAGATTTATTTATACATACAGCTGGGGTACAGGCCAGAGGCGCGGAGTGGCGAGAGGCTTCACCAGAGACAGAGTGGGGAGCAGAACAGGCAGATCAGAAATACACTGCTGAGGAGAGCAGTGGGCAAGGCAGGAGAGGTCTGCCGCACCATGTGGGATTCTCCCCGGCTGGGCGTCGAACTCGCATCGCTGCTGCCGACAGCTCCACAGCCCAGCGCCCAACCGCTGCGCCACCAGGGAGGCCCTGGTTTCGATTTTGAAGGGGATAATTCTTTTCATTTCTTCTTCTTCAGATTGAGTGTTTGCATATTGGAAGGCTACTGATTTTTGTGCATTGATTTTGTAACCTGCTACGTTACTGAATTGGTCTATAGTTTTGAGTAGTTTTTCTATGGATCTTTTGGGATTCTCTGTATATAATCATATCATCTGCAAATAGTTACAGTTTAATTACTTCCTTCCCTATTTGGATTCCTTGTATGTCTTTCTCTTGTCTTATTGCTCTCGCTAGGACTTCAAGTGTTATATTGAAAAGCAATGGTGAGAGTGGGCAACCTTGTCTTGTTCCTGATTTTAGGGGAAAGGCTTTCAGCTTCTCACTGTTGAGGATAATATTGGCTATAGGTTTGTCGTATATGGCTTTTATTATGTTAAGGAATGTTCCTTCTATTCCAAGTATTTCAAGGGCCTTTATCATAAATGGATGTTGCACTTCGTCGAATGCTTTCTCAGCATCTATTGATAAGATCATGTGGTTTTTATTTTTCTTTTTGTTGATGTGATGTATTACATTGATTGATTTTCAGATATGAAACCATCCTTGTGTCCCTGGGATGAATCCCACTTGGTTGTGGTCTATTATCTTTTGGATGCTTTGTTGGATCCTGTTGGCCAAGATTTTGTTGAATATTTTTGCATCAGTATTCATTAGGGAGATTGGTCTGTAGTTTTCTTTTTTTGTATTGTCTTTGTCTGGTTTTGGTATTAGAGTAATATTTGTTTCATAGAATGTGTTTGGTAGTATTCCTTCCTTTTCAATTTTTTGAAAGAGTTTGTGTAATATAGGGATTAGTTCATTTTTGAACGTTCGGTAGAATTCGTTTATGAAACCATCTGGTCCTGGGCTTTTGTTTATGGGGAGGGTTTTGATTACTGCTTTAATTTCGTAAGTTGAGATTTGCCTGTTTAGGTGTTCTATATCTTCTTTACCTATTTTTGGGTGGCTGTATAGTTTCAGGAATTTATCCATATTCTCTAAGTTGTTGAACTTGTTTCCATATAGGTGTTTATAATAGTCTCTGATTATTCTTTTGATTTCTGCTGTGTCCGTTGTAATTTCGCCTCTTTCATTTCTTATCCTGTTTATTTGTGTATTCCTCCATGTTTTCTTTGTGAGCCTTGCTAGAGGTTTGTCTATTTTGTTTATTTTTTCTAAGAACCAGCTTTTGGTTTCATTGATCTTCTGTATTGTTTTTTTGATTTCCATGGTAATGGTATATTTGCAAAGAAAAGTTAACAGCAGTCATTTTACTTTACGGCAGCTTCAAGCTTAGATGATATTTCTCTTATGTCAACACCAAAACGTTCAAGTACATCACAGACTGTTTCCACTCCTGCTCCAGTACCTGTTCTTGAGTCAGCAGAGGCTATAGAAGCCAAGGCTGCCCTTAAACAGGTAAATACCAGTTCCTTTACACCTTATCTTGGGTTAGGTTTTTAGCAACACTAAGTGTTACCTTCTGATAATTTCTCCAATGTTTAGTTACAGGAAATTTTTGAGAACTACAAAAAAGAAAAGGCAGATAATGAAAAAATGCAAAATGAACAACTTGAGAAACTTCAGGAACAAGTTACAGATTTGCGATCACAAAACACCAAAATTTCTACCCAGCTAGATTTTGCTTCTAAACGGTAAGTTTTCTTTTGTTCAAAAATTAAGAAAGTCTGAATGTTATATTTTCTTACTCAAATGAAACAGATTTAAGGGTTAATTTGCAGTAATGTTACTTTTTTCTAGTCCATAATGCAGCATAGGAAACTATGGGGGTTCATTTTTTAAATATTGGCTAATGATCCTGATAGTTAATAATTAAAAATTCATGTGAAAAATTTTACTAGTTTTTCTTCCTGGGATTAAAGGACCTGCTGATTTTCTAGGACTAAATGCATAAGATGAGAGCAGTGTGAAAATTCCGTTTTTTCTGTTCAAGGTGCTGGATCGTTTCTTAGAGGGAAAATCCACTTTCTTGGTCATTTACAAATATGTAGTAGTAAATTTCATTCCATAGTAATTTGTTATTAGATCCTTTGAATACTAACTGGTTTAGCAAGTTAGGTTAAATTTATTTTTGTATATGCTACATAGTAAGACTATGGTTTTATAAAGATAGAACGAGCAGTTGCCTGTACATTCCTATAGTTTGATACCTCATACCTCTCCACCTCCCTAGTAAAGTGGTGTTGTTAGCTCTAGCCAGCCATTTTCTAAGCTTTCAAGCGTGTAAGAAAATAAGATTAAGAATTAAAGAGGAAAAAGGATTGGCAGAAATCCACCACTAATTATGCATAAGTTTCTTAAATTGCTTGTTGTCTTGTGGGTGTCTGCTGTGTAAGTATTGTGTTGAGATTAAGTATGATTAAAATTTTTGTACATGAATAAGATCAAAGGTTATTTCAGCATAGAATACTGTGCTATTTAGGATTTGAAATTAACAGCTAAATTGAAAGTTTAGTAAAAAGTTCATGTAAAATGAAACTGTTGTGAAATTCCTTAAGGAACAAAGCTAGAATGTTGTACTTCAGCAATTTATAGAATTGCTTTTCTCTCATGTAAGTTATGAAATGCTCCAAGATAATGTTGAAGGATATCGTCGAGAAATAACATCCCTACATGAGAGAAATCAGAAACTCACGGCAACAACTCAGAAACAGGAACAGATCATCAACACAATGACACAAGATTTGAGAGGAGCCAATGAAAAGCTTGCTGTTGCAGAAGTGAGTCCAATTTCCCTCATCCAACTTGAATTACAAATTACATTTGATTTTTACTTTTTTTAGTTAGTGCTTTGATTTTACTGGTTGGTATGACCTAGATATTTGCGAAGTTTGTGGATTATAAGTTGCTATTATATAGTTTCCAAATATCCAGTTATGTATCAGTGGAGTGATTGCTTCTATTTAGATTGAGGAAAGAAAGAAGTTTCTTTTTCCAGACTAAGATTTCTTACAAATCTTCCATTTCAAAGTTAAATGTTAGAGTTTCTTTATTTATAGCAACAACAAATGAATATTTTACCCATTTTTGCTCATTTCTAATAAAGAAGCATGAAAAATATTATCAGCATTGCATTATATTTCTGAATTTGAAAATGAATATAAATGTTCGTCAGAAATTAATACTTCCAAACGTAAAAGCTGAATTTTGTGGTAAATTTTACATGGGTTTTACTTTTTTATGAAGTTCTCTTTTATATCTTTTTGATCAAAACTGAGGTGAAGTTGTCTCTCATTTTATCTCTTTAAATAGACTCAAAAGCTAAGTGTTTTCTTTTTGGGGGTAGTCATGAGAGATAAATGGGTTGCAACTTAAACCTAGGTTTTCTGATTGTTTTGGATTTTAATTTATTTTTATCTTGCTTACACTCCACTGTAGAGAGTAGACAGCAGCATTTCAACTGGTGTAATAAGTTATATGATTGGTAGTTTGTGACTTACTGTGTGTAGAAATGAATGCTTTGAGATTTTAAAGTACCCACCCAAATTTCTTGAAATTCAGTATACTCACTACGGGGTGGGGAAAAAAAGCTTAAATAGATCAGTGAGCACTCTCAGAATACTTAGAGGCCAAGCTTGAATTTAAAACTTAAATAATGTAGTAACAAGCAGATAATTACACAATTTCGTTTCCCTTTTTCTTGACATTTTAGGGTTTATTGTTATTGTTGTTGATTTATTAAAGTCTGAAAAGTATTCATGGCAATGACAAGGTTTTTCCTTTAATATATTGTTATTTCCAGTAGTTTTTTGTTTCATATTTCAACACATGAAACTATTAAAGAGTTATATTTCCTTATGATGAAAAGATAGTTTAGTTAGCACTAAGAAATGTATAGTAACAAAGGATCATTTTAATTTTAAAAAAATGTATTGTTACATTTGACATGTTCTTTTCTATCATTTTCTCTTTAATTGTTTTTGCCTCAAGGTAAGAGCAGAGAATTTGAAAAAGGAAAAAGAAATGTTTAAATTGTCAGAAGTTCGTCTGTCTCAGCAGAGAGAGTCTTTATTAGCTGAACAAAGAGGGCAAAATTTGCTCCTAACAAATCTACAAACAATTCAGGTAATCAAATTAAAATAAATCTATAGAAAAAAATTCTTTAAATAGTTTTAACATTTCTTCTTTCAGTTTTCTTAGAAAATTCATTATTTGTCACTTTTGTCATCCTTTATAGTCATTGCATTTTGAAGTTTATTATGACATCAGCAGTCTAAATTTAACTTTGAAAAGAGAACAGATCACAAATATGCTGATGACTGAGTTGATCCTGAGGTTTTTCATATTTGTAGAGTCTACATACTTGAATCTTTTATAGAATTAAATCTTCAGTTTTTAGTTTTTCCTTTCAAAACTTTGGGAAATCTGAATGATTATTATCTCTGCCTTTACTCCGTATTTAAGTAGGTGTTTTAATATGTCAAAATATTTTCTTGATAAATATTCTAGATTTTCTTTGTGTAGAAATGGGTTTTAAACCTGTAGTTACTTTTATCCTTTATTTTTCTTTGTATTGCCCTTTTTTTTTTTTTTTTTAAGCATAACCATACATAAATCTTTACTTTAGGGAATACTGGAGCGATCTGAAACAGAAACCAAACAAAGGCTTAGTAGCCAGATAGAGAAACTGGAACATGAGATATCTCATCTAAAGAAGAAGTTGGAAAATGAGGTGGAACAAAGGCATATGCTTACTAGAAATCTAGATGTGAGTCGATTGGTATCCTAAATGTCTATAGTTATATATATGTCAAAAAAATTAAACCATTGTATGAATATACTGCTATATTTTGTTGAAGCTTGTTATTCAAGAAACTTTCTACAATTTCTTAAGTTTTCTTACCTCTTTGTATGCCTAGTAATTTTTGATTGGGTGTCATACATTTTAAATTTTATCCTTTTGGGTGCACATAATTTTTGTAACCCTAAAAATCTTGTGCTTTATTAGGGGAATATGGTAAAGTTAACTGAAGGTAGTTTGATTCTCTAAAGTATTGCTTTTTATGATTCATTAGTGAGGCCCAAAGACTGGACCTAATTATTCTCCAATTTTGAGGCAAGGTCTGTCTGAGTCCTAGTTCCAACATCCAGTCAGTAGTTGGATTTCTTCAGGTTGGTTGCTGGGGATAGTTATTTCTGACTGAGTGCCAGACTCCTTGCTCCACTCTCTTTGGATGACTTCTTGTTCTATAAGGGATATTGCACATCCATGCACTGATTGCTGTTTTGCTCAATATTCAAGAGGAATCCTCTGGAGATCTTTGTTCTCCCTGTGTACCTCTTTTCTCTCTGATAATCTTTCTTCCAGTTTGAGCAAACTTAGTCCTCTTAGTTCTGTGTTCTCATTTCAGGGAGTTTGCTTATCTTTGCCTCATTTTCTCTCTGCCACAATCCACACACTCTTTAGTCAGTGAACTAGGGAATTTTATAGGTGTTACCTCTCATATCATTTCATGTGTTTTATTGGTTTCAAATGTGAAGGTAAATCTGGTTTCATGTACTGTATCTTGGCTGGTTTTGAATTTCTGTGAAAAAATAAGTTAAACCTTCTAGTTACTAAAGGACTTGAAGATAGTGTTTATGGGCTAATGTAATTTTTTCTTATAGGTTCAACTTTTAGATACAAAGAGACAGCTGGATACTGAGATAAATCTTCACTTTAACACAAAAGAATTACTTAAAAATGCTCAGAAGGAAATTGCTACTTTGAAACAGCACTTGAATAATATGGAAGTGCAACTAGTTTCTCAGTCTTCACAGAGAGCTGGTAAAGGTAAGTAGGTAAACTAACTGATGATGGAATACTCTTTTAGGTTTATAATATATTCTATGAATAATTAGCCTATTCTTTCTGACTATTATCAAAGGAAAAAATTTACTCTCCATATAGTGAAGTTCAGTTTTAAGCTTAAATTAATAAATTTGTAGACCTGGTAGATTCAAAGTAGTAATGCCTGGTACCTGACCAAGGTATGCTCTTAGTGTTCCTATTGCTGAAACCATTTATTGATAGCTTGTAAGTATTTCTTTTGAGGAGGGTACTATTTGAATTTTTAGTTCTCTCCCTTTGAGGATACAGTTAGTTGTTAAATCTGTATTGGTAAGACTCACTCTTAGAAATAATTGGGTTTTTTTTTTCGGTCTTTTAAGACTGGTATGTCTGATCTTTGTTCATTGATAGCCTGAGGTTAAAGATTTGTTTTATTAGATTTTTCTTCTCTGTGAATACACTATTTCAAATTCAAAAACCTTTGTATCTAGATAATCTTTTCCACATGATTTTATTTCTTAGAAGAGAAACTAAAAATGTAATATAATAATTGTATATCTATGTATGCACATATGGGAGTGTTGTTTACATAGTAGATATTTAGTTATCCACTTGTCCTCGTTGATAGGATAAGAAAACAGTCTTCCATCTGCGGTATTTTTCTTCTCCAGTGACTTTAGAATGAAGGTGTTTCTGACAAGCCACTTGCACATTTGCGCCTTAATCCTAATATCACAAACTCTTGATAACAGTCATTTCTAAAAGCACTTAAACTGTTAATTTTAAGGAAGCTATTGAATCTTTCAGGTCAACCAAGCAGTAAAGAAGATGTGGATGATCTTCTGAGTCAGCTAAGGCAGGCAGAAGAACTGGTGAATGATTTGAAGGAGAGACTCAAAACAAGTTCTAGTAATGTAGAACAGTATCGTGCAATGGTTACTAGTTTGGAAGATTCTCTCAACAAGGAAAAACAGGTATATTCAATTTGAATTTAATTTCAATGAACTTACTTTTTTTTTAAATTAGAATTTTGAGAACTTGGTATGGTAAGAATGAGTTGGACTAATTTCATTGCTCCTGCCTCTTAAAGTGTGAATTTAATAAGCCAGATATGATAAATAAGAAAACAACTACCACTAAAAAAAGGAAAGAAAGAAAGAAAATGAATAAGAAAGGGCAGGTATGATTGCTCTCAGAAAGGTACAAATCAGAGGTCAAGGTGATTGAGAATAGGCAAGGTTGTCTCCCGAGTGTGGCTTCATAAAACAGATGATATTTGTGCACAGCCATGAGTGAAGATATCATTTGCGTATTCAAAAGTAAAAAGTTACTCCATGCGGTAGGAACCCTCAACCAAAATACATAAAAAGACTTTCATATAATTAAAGTTTGGCTAGTATATTATGTTAGCGTATTGTTGATTTTTTTTTTTCTTCAGAATTTCATATCCAGAATTTGTTTTAATTTGAAAGATTAATGGAATAGATTGGGGTTAAAAAATTCATTTTGCAGATCATAGCGGTAGTCTGTATGACCATTATAAAATATACTTTGTGGTTGGTGGCAAAGATAATCAAAGTATGTGGATTGGAAAACCTTTCAGTGATAAAGTAGATTTGGCAGGTGGATATGACAATTGAAGGTGAAATGAAATTTTTGTATTTTTTTGGGTGATGGTGAAGGTAACAGAAGAAGTTCGTAAGAATATTGAAGTTCGTCTAAAAGAATCTGCAGAGTTTCAGACACAGTTGGAAAAGAAACTGATGGAAGTAGAGAAGGAAAAGCAAGAACTTCAGGATGATAAGAGAAAGGCCATAGAGAGCATGGAGCAGCAGGTAAATTTTATTAACCATACCTCTTTTTCTTTGTTAGGGATTTGAATTCTTTGACCTAGCTCAGTTAATCACTCAGTTTATCTCAATGGATATTGATTGCACACATATCCAGCAATTTTAGTTTTATGTTTTAACCTTATCTATCTGTCCACGTTTCATTTTGGAATATTTTACACTACTTTTTGGTACACGTGTCAGTGCTATTTTTCAAAAGACTGCGACTTAACTTTCGTAAATACTAAGTTGATTTGCAAAATTTACATGGGAGATTTTATCAGGTTGTAACTATGTTAAATTTAACGAGAGGTTTCTTTTTGCCTAGCTAGATTTTTAAAAATCTGTGTTTAAGTTTGCAATTAAATCTGGCTTTAATTTTGTTCTTCCTAGTTATCTGAGTTAAAGAAAACACTTAATAGTGTTCAGAATGAAGTACAAGAAGCTCTTCAGAGAGCAAGCACTGCTCTGAGTAATGAACAGCAAGCCAGACGTGACTGTCAGGAACAAGTAAGTGTTGCTGTCATAGCCATTACTGTGAAATGAGCTTTGGCCCTAGAGAACATTTCCTGGAGTGTATTAGTACATTTTTGGAATTGGTGATCCCAATTGGTGATTTCTACTCGGTAGAAGTTGGACTTAGATCATTTAAAAACTATAGATAAAAGCTACAAGGAAATAGTGCAATATCCATTGACTGAGCTATTGTGACAAATGGGAAACAATACAAAAATAGGAGTAGAAAAAAAGTATATACTTGTTCCCATTTGAAAATACGTTTTTTATTATTACAGTCTTTACTAGTTTTGATTGCATAACTAGAAAATGCTTATTTTAGACAAAAATAGGTTGTTCTTGTTGCCAAATACCTTTCTCAATAAACCAAGGATCTCTTGACAACATACTTAAATGCATTACACCAATTCTATACATCACTTTCATAAAGTTTCAAAAAATAAAAAACTGTTTTATTAAAGTATATATGCATACATGCACACACATATAAATGTAATATGAGTTTCTATAATTAGAATGTGGGTTATTGAAATGGGGAAGGAGCACATGTAAGGAGTGGTAATATTCTCCTTTTTAAGATGGATGGTACATTATTAGCCGTTCTTCTGACTATTATTATTTGTTGTTTGTAAATACCTATCACATACATGTGCGAATGTTACTTTTAAAATGGGATACAGGGAAAGTGTTTCAAAGGTACGTTAGACAAAAATGGGTTATCCTTGTCTTGTTGCCAGATAACCTACCAGTAGAAATTCAAGAATGTATCCATAATTGAATATCCAAATGAATGATTTTTATTACCTGTGTTTGCTTTATGTTTGGTATATTACATGCATATATTTTGTATGACTTATGTCTAGCCTTAATTTCAGAAGATTTGTTCTAATTGCTAGTTTTATTAGTTTCCTTTGAATAATTCTTTAATATGTTTTTAAATGTATATCACATAACTTGGTTATGCTCTTATTTTGGTATGTTTAGAAAATCTTCACTTAATATAATGTGTACGTTTTTACAAAACATACTGACCAGTTTTTTTACTCATATGTGTCAATGTTGGAATAATTTCTTACAGGCTAAAATTGCTGTGGAGGCTCAGAATAAGTATGAGAGAGAGTTGATGCTACATGCTGCTGATGTTGAAGCTCTGCAAGCTGCCAAGGAACAGGTTTCCAAAATGGCATCAGTACGTCAGCATTTGGAAGAAACAACCCAGAAAGCAGAGTCACAGTTATTAGAGTGTAAAGCATCTTGGGAGGAAAGAGAGAGAATGTTAAAGGTATGGAAATAATAACCAGAGTTAGCAACCTCCAAATACACAATACAGGGTTTAAAACTATAGTCAGCATGCTGTACAGTACATCCCAGGACTTACTTGTTTTGTAAGTGGAATTTTGTATCTTTTTACTGCATCAATTTTGCCAATACCCCACACGTCACCTCTGGCAATTACCAATATGGTGTCTATCAGCTTGTTCTTGCTTTAGATTTCACATAAAAGATCATCAAGTATTTATCTTTCATTTTCTCACTTAGCATAATGCCGTCAAGGTTCATCCATATTATTGCAAATGGCAGGATTTCTTACAGGTATTATTGCACATCATAACAGAGTCTTCTGAGTTTTGAAAGGTTTGATGTTTTGAGGATTTTTTGTACATTGGAAAAATCAATAATGATAGACTCGACTTCTAGGATGAAGTTTCCAAGTGTGTGTCTCGCTGTGAAGATTTAGAGAAACAAAACAGATTACTTCATGATCAGATTGAAAAATTAAGTGACAAGGTAGTTGCCTCTATGAAAGAAGGTGTACAAGGTCAATTGAATGTGTCTCTCAGTGAAGAAGGAAAATCTCAAGAACAAATTTTAGAAATTCTCAGGTAAATCCAATATGTTAATACTTTTTTATGGTATTAAAGCAACTATAAAATGAAAATACAAATGCATGAATTGAAGAAGGGAGACTTTAAACTCTATTTAGCTATAAAGCTCACTCCATTTATTAAAAAACCCACTACCTCCAAATTGGTACCTTTTGACATTTAAATATGTTCCAGTTAAACAAATGACTTTAAGTTGAATCTAGTTAAATGGGTTCTTTGAAAAAGTAAATTACTTTTAATTTTCAGATCATTTTAACTGTAATACATTTCAACCTCTGTCTATTAAAAATGTTTCTCTTGCTCTTGGTATGAAAGTAGTTATTAGAGTAAATGGTTTTTGTTGTGGTAAAAATTACTTGTTTTGAAATGTTAATGTTGATAATATTTTTCAGTAAAGTCAACTCTTATATGTGCTTGTAGATTTATACGGCGAGAAAAAGAAATTGCTGAAACTAGGTTTGAGGTGGCTCAGGTTGAGAGTCTGCGTTATCGACAAAGGGTTGAGCTTTTAGAAAGAGAGCTGCAGGAACTGCAGGATAGTCTAAATGCTGAAAGAGAAAAAGTCCAGGTATGTAAATAAAGCTTTAATAAAGCAGTTGTTAAATTGAAAGCTGTAGTAACATGATATTTATTTAAATTATTTTTCCTAAGCTCATAAATTCCTATAGTAAACACTTACTAAACACAAATTCTAGGTTCATACCATTAGAGTAGGCCTTGGGTACATTGTTTAACTTTCTTGCTCTTAAGAATTTCCTCATCTGTTAATACTGGGGAGATAATAATAATTACCTGAGGTAGTGTTCATGAAACATTTAGAACCATGTCCAGTGCATATTAACACTTTGTGTGCCAGTGCCCTTTAAATTTACCAGCCCTTGGGGCCGGCCATTTTCTGTGCCACCACATGAATGGTATAAGCGTTCAATAAAACACACACAACTCCTGAACTACTGGATATTAAAAGAACTGTAATATCTCTCATAAAACACCTTACACTTTCACCAAAACAGTGTGTAAAGCTTCTAGACAGAGTACAATCAAAGAAATAGCTCCTAATAGTTCCAAATAAATCCACCGTGGCGTGAAAAACCAGAGACTAGATGAACACTTCTTAATATGTAAGCGGCCACCTGATACTGGTGACAAAACACATACTAATACGTGAGCAGAACAAAGTGTTAAGTGCTTAAATTTAGTAAGTTCTAGTATCTTTACATATATATCTGATAGTCATTCTAGATAAAAACTGTTGCAGAATATTCCTTACTCAGCAGAGGAGCAAAAAAAAGTCAAAACTAAACCAAAGAAAATATGCAGTAGCAAATGGATGGTCACAAAATAAGATTGGCTCTGACTTACTACCACCCAAAAGCTTACTATTGAGTGACCTCATTCTGGGGAGATGTAATATACATACACATCTATCTGAAAGAAAGGAAATTAAGACATTGAATCTGAATTTAGATGTTGAATCTAATTAAGACATCGATACCGACTACTGATAGGTAGTTGGCATGACTTCTAGAAAGAAACCGTCAAAGTAGGGCCTCCCCAGTGGCGCAGGGGTTGGGCGCTGCGCTGTGGAGCTGTTGGCCGCTGCGCTGTGGAGCTGTTGGGCGTGGGCGATGTCGGTTCGACGCCCAGCCGGGGAGAATCCCACATGGTGCGGCAGACCTCTCCTGCCTCGCCCGCTGCTCTCCTCAGCAGTGTATCTCTGATCTGCCTGTTCTGCTCCCCACTCTGTCTCTGGTGAACCCTCTCGCTGCCCCGCGCCTCTGGCCTGTACCCCAGCTTGTATACATAAATAAATGAAAATTCTAAAAAAAATAAATAAATAAAGTTTGTGTAAAAGTGATGGTCGTTTAAAAAAAAAAGAAACCGTCAAAGTGGAAAATGGAGTAATTTATGGCATTTATGATTTTTAGATAGATATTAAAGGTTTAATTATTCAAATTCAGATAAATCTTAACATGGAAATGATAATGACCCTGCAATCCAGTGGTGTTAACACTCAGAGGAAATGGGGTAGGAGTAGAATCCAGGGAGGAGGAAAAAACAACTCTTTACATGCAATAGGAAGTCAAGAAGTAAGATCCGTAAAACAAAAGTAATAGATAGTGTATTTGGACATTAATAGTAATTTCATGGATGCTATAAATCCTAACATTAAAATTGGTGATGAAGTAAAATATGTTCAAGAAAACAAAAAAAGTTCTTTACAATTGAATATTCAGTAAAATTGCTCAGAACCAAAGTGATGAAACAAGTGAATGAAATAAAAAGGATTTCTGGACAGTGGGGAAACCTGAGGCTCAAAATAGCTATTTGGAACAGTTAGTAAACTCAGTACTACAAGAAAAAGAATAGGCACAGACAGATCTGGGGTGATGTTTTTACCTCATGTTAATACTGATTATTTGGTCATATATGTAGTATCTTTATTTTCATCTTTGTAATTTCTTGCATAGTTTGTTTAAACTTTTGGTAGTTTGGTAGTTAATATGTATCACAAAAAATAAGCATGTAAAAGATTAAAATTTTAGTATTGAATGATGACATTTAAATTTTTATCTATTGTTGGAAGGATTAGAACTGGTAGGAAAAAGGTCTTCACCTGTTGTTAGATACTAGTGCACACTTCTGCTGTAAATCTTTAGGTAACTGCAAAAACAATGGCCCAACATGAAGAACTGATGAAGAAAACTGAAACCATGAACGTAGTCATGGAAACCAATAAAATGCTAAGAGAAGAAAAGGAGAGGCTGGAACAAGATCTACAGCAGATGCAAGCAAAGGTTTGTGACTTAATTATCAAGGTTGGAGGCATGTTATTTTTAATAGTATTACAAATGAGTTTTTACTTTAGGTGTTAAAAAAATGCCCTCTTTTTAGGTGAGGAAACTGGAGTTAGATATTCTGCCATTACAAGAAGCAAATGCTGAGCTGAGTGAGAAAAGTGGTATGTTACAAGCAGAAAAGAAGTTATTAGAAGAAGATGTCAAACGTTGGAAAGCACGTAACCAGGTAAATACAATTAAATTCATTCCAAAATATGGAAACATATTAACTTTAAATAATAGGTAAAATTTAAGGGAATAAAAATACTTGAAAAACTTGTCAAAGTTGTGTATCATTGAAATTCTGATATGCTACATGTTACATACATGACAGATGTTAATGTCAAACTTACAACTCAGTTTTGTGGGTTTTTTAAAATTTTTGATTCTATATTATACACTTTTCAAAAATTTGTTTCATTTAATCCCAAAGAGTAAGAGTTTTACTTTATCTCTAAAATACTTTTGTACTTGAAAATAGGGATTTGTATATTTTATTGAAGTACTTTAATACTTAATGGAACCTTGGGGAAGAGGGGTGAAACTATATATCATAGTGTGGCTAAAAACTACTGTATTCAAGCAAAGATTAGAAATCTGCCTAGCCACGTACTGGTTGTGTAATTTTCATGAGAGCTTCTTAATCTTTCTAAGCTGTATTTCCTCCTCTATAAAAATGACTAGATACATTTTTGTTAAATTGCACTGCCTTCTTTCCTAGTTACTAGTCATTTATTTATTTATTTTAAGATTTATTTATTTTTGCATACGAGCTGGGGTGCAGGCCAGAGGTGTGGGGCAGTGAGAGTTCACCAGAGACAGAGTGGGAAGCAGAACAGGCAGATCGACCTAAATACACTGCTGAGGGGAGCAGTGGGCAAGGCAGGAGAGTTCTGCCGCACCATGTGGGAATCTCCCCGGCAGGGCATCGAACTCTGTGCCAGCAGGGAGGCCCGTTACTAGTCATTTAAATTGAGGATTACTTTCATCCTTTTGTTTAGATTGTAATGCATTATGAACATTTTTTTTCTTGTAAAAATCACTTAAGTGAAATTTGGTATTTAATATTAAAGGCTTTTAGATTCTTTTTTAAGATTTGTTTATTTATGCACACAAGCTGGGTATAGGGCAGAGGTATGGGGTGGCAAGAGGGTTCACCAGAGACAGAGTGGGGAGCAGAACAGGCACATCGACAGAAATACACTGCTGAGGGGAACAGCAGGCAAGGCAGGAGAGGTCTGCCCTGCCATGTGGGAATCTCCCCGGTGGGATGTCAAACTCACGTCCCTGCTGTTGACAGCTCCACAGTGCAGTGCTTAACCACTGTGCCACCAGGGAGGCCCACTTTTAGATTCTTTGTATCCTTTTATTTGGATATACTGTAACTACTCTGAAAGATTTCTTTGCAACTATGAAAAAATATTGAATAGTTATATTTGTTTTATTTTCTCCAGTTTGGCTAGACCTTTTAGTCAAACTCTGTGTTATCATGTGGTTTGGTGCTTGATCACTATGTATGTACTACATTTAATGTAATTATTGGTAGGTTTTCTGCTATTTTTTTAAGCACATCAGTTTTATAAACTCATATTATGTGCTTTTGTGTTCTAGCATCTAGTGAGTCAACAGAAAGATCCAGATACAGAAGAATATCGAAAACTCCTTTCTGAAAAGGAAGTTCATACTAAACGAATTCAGCAGTTGACTGAAGAAGTAGGGAGACTTAAAGCTGAAATTGCAAGGTATGTAGAAGGAAACCTTAAATTAATAGACTGCATGAGGGCCTCCCTGGTGGCGCAGCTGTTAAACGCTGCGCTGTGGAGCTGTCAGCAGCGGCGAGGCGATTTCGATGCCCGGCTGGGGAGATTCCCACATGGCTTGGCAGACCTCTCCTGCTTCACCTGCTGCTCCTCTCAGCAGTGTATTTCCATCCATCTGCCTGTTCTGCTCCCCACTCTGTCTCTGGTGAACCTTCTCGCTGCCCCACGCCCTGGCCATCTTGTACACATAAATAAATAAAAATCTTAAAAAAAAATAATAATGGACTGCATGGAATCTTTTTTTTTAAGATTTATTTTTATTTATTTATGCATGCAAGAACTGATGTGTAGGCCAGAGGTGTGGGGGGGTGGGGGTAGTGTTAGGATTCACCAGAGACAGTGGGCAGCAGGATAGGTGGCTCTACTGAAATACACTGCTGAAGGCAGCAGTGGGCGAGACAAAAAGGTCTGCTGCACCATGTGGGTTAGCTCCCTGGCCAGGGATGGAACTCATGCCTTCCTCAGTGGCTGACAATAGGTTGATAGCACTGAGACTTTAACCCTATGTGACCAGGGATGCCCCTGCACAGAATCTTAAAGAAGTTTGTTTCTATACTTTGACTTCCAAAGTGCTTCGTAGATTTAGAAAGAATATAAAGTAATGCAACTCTCACATATGGCTTTCCCTTTTTGATACGGAATATACCCAAAATATTGACAGACTGTGTAGCCTACAAGGTCTAACATATTTATTCCATTGGGCTCTTTACAGAGGGAGTTTTAACATCTAATGTAGTCGGAAGAACATGGGTTTTGCTGTCCAGCAGATAAAGACTAAAATCTGTCTACCAGCACTTGATTTTACTGTATAAAAGTACAGATGACCAGACAGCTGGTAGCTCTCATCTGTAAAATGGGCATGTGTGCCTAAATGGTAAATAAAGGACCATAGATTCAAAAGTTAAGGAATTATTTTTTGAAGTACTTGTGTGATTTTTAGAAAATTTTAAAAATGCAAACATACGCAATACAATAAAGATGAAAATAAAGATTTTAAAATTTTTTAAAAATTTCGTATGTGTAGCCTTTTTCCTGTTACCCTTTTTTTTTTGTTTGTTTAGATCAAATGCATCTTTGACTAACAACCAGAACTTAATCCAGAGTCTAAAGGAAGATCTAAATAAAGTAAGAACTGAAAAGGAAACTATCCAGAAGGACTTAGATGCCAAAATAATTGATATCCAAGAAAAAGTCAAAACTATTACTCAAGTCAAAAAAATTGGACGTAGATACAAAACTCAGTATGAAGAACTTAAAGCACAGCAGGATAAGGTATTTTGAAGTAATTTTCTTTTAAAACATTTTATATATATCATATATAACTTTTGATATACATGATTTTACATAATTCATGTTTCCAGTATTTTTTCTGTCTTAAAAAACTTTTTTTGTATTCAAACTTTTGTATTGTTTTTTTCTATTCTCTGTTCTGAACTTGCTTACATATATTAACTTTATTTGGTTTACATTAGTGCTCTAATATGTCCCAAAGTGCATTATAAAACTCATTAAGAATTTTAGTAAATGGTAGGTACTCCAATATAGTATTCCAGGTTCAAATATCATAACTTTTCAAAATCATGTGTTTTTCAGTCATTGCTGATTAAAGTTGTCTGTATCAAAAAATAATAGTTCTTATGAGTTAGTTATAATTAGATTTAAATAAGTATTTTATAATAAATTGCCTATCCAAAACTTAAGTCCATTTTATATTTTGAATCTGAATTTTGTTTGTAATTCCCAAAGGGAAAGAATTATATTTGCACTTACATATTTACCTTCTGCTGGATTAGAAACATATAGAGAAAAGAATCTTAACCGTCAAAGTATATTTAGTATATTTAACACTTTAATATACTTTACATTTGAGTAATGTGATTTTCCAGAGAAATGGGGTTATCTGTATATTCTTTATACATGCATTCTTCTATAACCTGCTATTCACTTTATTCATCTTTGTGAAAATATATTTCCTTGTCAAACATTCATCTATAATGAATCATCACTTTAATTAGATGGTTAATTTCCAGTTGTATGGAAAACTCTTAACTTAGCAAATACTTTTGGACATTAAAGTTGTCCCATAGAAAATTTATTTATGCCCTTAAAATTGTTTTTTGTGATAATCATGATTATATTCTTAGATACAATTATAGAAATGGAATTACTGAATGTTATTGAATAAATAGTTCACTCTTTTAATGAATAGTTGAATAAATATGGAAGTATATTACTATTACTTGTATTTTTAGGTCATGGAAACCTCCGCTCAGTCTTCTGGAGACCATCAGGAACATCATGTTCAGGAAATTCAGGAGCTCAAAGAAACCCTTAACCAAACTGAAGCAAAGTCAAAATCACTTGAGAGTCAAGTAGAAAATCTGCAGAAGGTATGAGTGTGAGAGCAGTGAAAGGTGCATGTCCCTAGTTCTGTTCTTGTTGAATATTTAAAGAAAAGTGTTTAACGCTGACACATCTATTATCTTATCATATGGAAATGTATATAGTTTATCCTTTATACTTTGAATGACTGTTAGTAAATGACACCCTGTCATCTTCGAGTGTCCATGTATTTGGTTTGACCATATTTTACATTTATACTTCCTTCAAGCGAATTAATAAATTTTACATTTTGAATCTAAAGGGCATACAGTTAATATTTATCTGATTGAATTACATTTTGAATGTACTTTAATTTTCTTTGTAAGACATTGTCTGAAAAAGAGACAGAAGCAAGAAATCTCCAGGAACAGACCATGCAGCTTCAATCTGAACTTTCACGACTTCGTCAGGATCTTCAAGATAGAACCACACAGGAGGAGCAGCTTCGACAGCAGATAACTGAAAAGGAAGAAAAAACAAGAAAAGCTATTGTAGCAGCAAAATCAAAAATTGCACATTTGGCTGGTAAATTTCTGTACCCTTTAAGATTTGAACATAGTAGTGAAAGTTTATTATTTGATACAGATTTAAAAATTGAATGGGAAAGAAAAAAGTAAATACTATGAAGTGATCTTTTGTGTTTATGTGCTTTAAATATTAGATTTATTAAACAGAAAAAAATTAGAGCAGTCATAATTTTTAAGTGATGAGGATTTCTTTTGTTTATGAGATCTTAATTGTTTATTGCTAATAAAAGTGCTATCCTGCTTTAGTATTACTTAGTTGTAGTATGACCATTGACTAGAAGCTTCTGAGTCCATAGTGTACTGTACAAAAACCTTCAGTAAGGTAGACTGCCCTGAATCTCAGTCCAGTGAAGCCTCATTTCACTGAAGACCCTTCCAGTCTTTCAGGGACAATATCATGTCTACATTTATCAGGAGCCCCACACAGCAGTGCTCAGGCACTTACTATACTTTGCTTACCAATCTGCTTAATAGATAAATAATGCCAGTCAATGCTCATGCTACATATGTTTATTTGGGATAAGTATATTTTATGCTGGAGTAATAAATACAGATAATTTAAATAGTTTGTAAAAATTATTGTAGATCTTGAAATTCAGAAATGGAATCGGATACAGCTTTGTATTAGACACATCAATGTTGCTTATTTCCAGTGTTTGATTACGCTAATAAAATCACATAATTTTTAGGTGTGAAAGATCAGCTAACTAAAGAAAATGAGGAACTTAAACAAAGGAATGGAGCTCTAGATCAGCAGAAAGATGAATTAGATGTTCGAATGACTGCCCTTAAGTCCCAATATGAAGGTCGAATTAGTCGCTTGGAAAGAGAACTCAGAGAGCATCAAGAGAGGCACCTTGAGCAGAGAGATGAGCCTCAAGAACCCACTAATAAGGTGATATAGTTAATTCCGTGTATATGATAAAATCATGTTTTCTTTGTACATTGTATTAGAATTGTGTCATAATTTAGGAGAATTTGTCAGAGTAAATTTTGACCAGACCAAATTAAAGAAAGAGAATTAAAGAAAGTAAAATACTTCAGTGGCATTGTTGAGTGGCTTTTTGTGGGATAGACACAATAATCCATAATCTTTATTTTTATAGGTCCCAGAACAGCAGCGGCAGATCACATTGAAAACAACTCCAGCTTCTGGTGAAAGAGGAATGTGAGTTTTAGTTCTCTTTTAAAGATTTATCTATTTATGCATACAAGCTGGAATGCAGGCCAGAGGTGTGGAGTGGTAAGAGGGTTCACCAGAGACAGTGGGGAGCAGAACAGGCAGATTGACAGTACACTGCTGAAGGGAGCAGCAGGCGAGGCAGGAGAGGTCTACTGCGTCTCGTGGGAATCTCCCGGCCGGGTATCGAACTCACATCGCTGCTGCTGACAGCTCCACAGCACAGCGCTTAACCCGTTGCGCCACCAGGGAGGCCCAGTTTTAGTTCTTTTGCAGTCTATTAAAGTTTAGGGAAGATTTAAGGATCATGCAGAGAAAACAAATATTTATCCATGTAAAATTATCACGTATTTGCCAACATTTTCCCCCATAACACTTACTTTCAGCATGCTTTCAGTCCTCTATTGGTAGAGCTTTGTGACAGAGAAAACATCTTTTATCTTCAGCGTGTAATTGACTTTTACGATAGGATACTAATTTTCCTCTGACGTGAAATATGATAATAACAAATGTAAGAGACTTGGGTTCAGTTGAATACATTATTAGGACGTACCATTGTGGGACATTTCTTATAGTTTTTAAGTACTTTAATTCAGAACCTCTCCAATAGGAGTTTTGAAATATTTAGTGAACAAAAAATAATACATATATTCATTGTCTCTGTTTTTTAATCTGCCAAAAGTCTACCCAAAGCAGTGTTAGAGAAATCAAAATTAATGAGGTCTCAATGTATAAAGGTCACACTTGCTGATTCCTCACTTTAGGGTTATAAATGCCTTGATTTTGCTCATATATATATATTTTATAAGGGGTATTTGTAGTACTTTCTCATGAATCGTTCTTGCATTTTTCTCTCTTAAGTGCCAGCACATCAGATCCACCAACAGCCAACATCAAGCCAACTCCTGTTGTTTCTACTCCAAGTAAAGTGACAGCTACAGCTATAGCTGGGAATAAGTCAACACCTAGGGCTAGCATCCGCCCAATGGTTACACCTGCAACTGTCACAAATCCTACTACTACCCCAACAGCTACAGTGATGCCTACTACACAGGTGGAATCACAGGAAGGCAAGTACAATAGTACAGATCTGATTGCACTGGCTGCTTATTTAGATTTATTATGAGAAGATGATAGTAACTTTAAGGATATATGAGGTTTCTATTAAAGCTGAAGTCAGACATCACAGTAAAAGTGGGCAATTACTATTTTTAAGCATATGCCTCCCAGGATACTTGTTAATGCAGTGAATTTCCTCCTTTCCTCTCTGCTATGTTTGTTCCTAAGCTAAAAAAAAGGAGAAATAATATCCTTATGAGTATGTGCATATTTTTCCAAGGCCAAAATTATACTTTTTATATCTAAGAAAGACAAACTACTTTGGAAAACATACTAAATCAACCAGATACCACTCTTTTACTGAAACTGACATTTTTATTGCTTTCTCCACTTGACACTTACACTCATTGAAGCCAATTGCATTGTATTTAGTTGAATACATGCCTTTTTTATTCTACTGTATTATACTCTTCAAGGAAGAGTTTTGTTTTCCCTTGTTAATCCTTTGTCCAACCCCAAGACAAGTCCAGTAGCACTTCCCTAATTCATTTTCCTTAGATTCTTAAATACTAGAATTCGGTGAATTGCTCAACTATTTATGTACATGCTGTGAAAGTACAAAATATCCCATTGCCATGGCGTTGAATAAAATGATTGTGAGATAAATTACCATATAATACCAACTGAATTTAATGTTCATTTTACATCAAATTAAACCAAAATGTTTCAAAAAATTTGTTTTCTTTTTTGATCTCTAACTTCATTTATTTTATATGATCATAATTCAAGCAAAGAAATAGGTGCAGAACAGTTTCAGATGTTTAGCTAATTCAGCTACAGTTTACTGCATGTTGTCAAATCAGTGATATGGGCAATGAAAGAATGTATAGAAGACTGTCTTACCTTTACCCACAGTGTTTTTTCCTAGTGAGAGTAAGAGATATATACACCAATAACTATACAAGATGTCACTATAATAGAATAGGGAAGGATAACTCCAGCATTGAATAGAATAGAAGAAAACTTACTAAATATCATAATTATTTTTCAGCTATGCAATCAGAAGGACCTGTGGAACATGTTCCGGTTTTTGGAAGCACAAGTGGCTCTGTTCGTTCTACTAGTCCTAACGTCCAGCCGTCTATCTCTCAACCCATTTTAACTGTTCAGCAGCAGACGCAGGCTACAGCTTTTGTGCAGCCCACTCAACAGAGTCATCCTCAGATTGAGCCTGCAAATCAGGAGCTATCTCCAAACATAGTGGATGTCGTTCAGAGTTCGCCAGTTGAGCGGCCTTCTACTTCCACAGCAGTATTTGGCACTGGTAAGATTAATTTTATTTATTTATTTATTTATTTTTAAAAATTTATTAATTTATGCATACAAGCTGGGGTGTAGGCCAGAGGTGTGCGGTGGTGAGAGAATTCACCAGAGACAGAGTGGGGAGCAGAACAGGCAGATTGACTGAAGTACACTGCTGAGGGGGGGAGCAGCAGGGGAGGCAGGAGAGGTCTGCTAAACCATGTGGGATTGAACTCAGGTTGCAATAGCTCTGGATAGCTTCATAGTGCTGCGCTTAACCTGTTGCGCTAACAGGGAGGCCCTGGTGAGATTAATTTTAAAATGAAGTTAGAGCCTCCCTGACGACCTAGGGGTTAAATCTCAACGCTAGCACCACTAGGGCCTGAGTTTGAACCCCGGCCACTTAGCTAAACCACATGGCACAGCAGACCTCTTCTGCCTCGCTCACTGTTCCCCTTTGTGTATTTCAATAAATCCACATGTTCTGCTCCCTACTTAGTCTCTGGTGAATCCTCTTACCCCCTGCGCCTCTGGCCTATTCCCCAATTTGTTTATGCATAAATAGGCCTGTATAGCTGTAGTTTCCTGTATATAATACATACCTCGAATATTACTTGTATATGCCTATTTTCTACCATGTTTAATAATGAATGAATGTATTCTTAACATTTCATACTGAATTCTACGTTTGGTCATTCATTTTTGTCATTAAGTTTCTTCCCCTTCAATGAATTTTTGGATTGACTTTAAAGGTGATACAGTTTGTAACACATTATATGTATTTTAATACAGGTCCTGAGAACTAAAAGCCTCTTAATAAAACCATATAAAGATTTCCAGATCTAAATATACAATATAATTTTAATCGAAAGAGTCCTGGATTTTATAAACTAGAAGGCTATATGGAAACATTGCAAATAGCAATTCTCTATTAGTGCAGTCATGATGCATCAGGCGTATTGCTGTAAAGTTTGATTGACTTTATTAACCAAAATAGTATAAGATAGTATAAGGTCTTTGATTCAGAGCCTAAGTTGTTCTTTGTTTACACATAGCTAAGGAGAAACAAATTGTCTTGATCTGTACATTGAAATGTTTAGGTCTTTAAATGATCAAATGTTTTTAAAATTAACTTTGTTTAAATTGTTCATTATCAGGCTCTAAGTCAAGATTTTTATTATGTAATTTCAAAGTTTCAGCTACCCCAAGTTCTTCTTTGCCAAAGCGTACACGTGAAGAAGAAGAGGATAGCACCATAGAAGCATCAGATCAGGTGTCTGATGATACAGTGGAAATGCCTCTGGCAAAGAAGTTGAAAAGTGTTACCCCTGTTGGAACTGAGGTGTGTAAAGGCCTTTCTGTTTACTACCTATGGAACTAAGATACATTTTCAGTTAACAGCATTATTAAGTGATAGACCTCCTGGGGCCAAATTCATTATCTTAAAAACTTTCTTGGTGAACTTATCCAAAATTACGTAAATTGTAATGAAATAAGTTTTTCTATCAAACATTAAAACTACTAAATTTTGTAAGTATGTAATTAATGATCATAAACTTTACTTTGTAAAGAGGAATGTGATTAATTTATAAATGAGCATTTCTGACATAAAATTGTAATTTGAGTTTTGTTTCATTGGAAGAACTAGCTGTTGAATAGGTGATCTTCATCTAGTAGACTGAAGTGATTAACACACTCATGTTATGATTCAGGAAGAGGTTATGGCAGAAGAAAGCACTGATGGAGAGGTGGAGACTCAAGTATACAACCAAGATTCTCAGGATTCCATTGGAGAAGTAAGAAAACATTTAAAGAAACAAATTGTTGCTTTTAATAAATGAAATTAGTTTTGACATAATGAGGCATTGTTGGACTTTAACTTGCTGCTTTTAAATTTAGTGGCATTATTAGAGTTATCAATGTGAATTCTGCTTTATTTTACTCTTAATTGGTATACTATCTTCTAACTTTATTAAAGAAATGTTTTTATTTATACTTAGCATTGATTTTCCAAACTAACAGTTGCTAGTAAAGATAATCCAAACTTAATGTTTAGAAGGAGAAGCACTGGTTGAGTTTTGTGTCAGTCCATAGAGCCCCATTTGGTGGTCCTCTGTTGCTCCCATCTGTTACACCCCCTTACTGAATTAAAATAATGTATGACAGGAAATGTATTTGCACACTTCATCAGTTTTATGACGTCTTTAATAGGGCTTTTCCAGAGGCAGCATCACTAGTGGAAATGCATAGTCTCTGAAGTTATACAACAGTAGGTTCCATTCCTAACTCCAGCACTCAAAAGCTATGTGACTGTAAACAATTCATTAATTCTAAGTACCAGGTTTTCTTATCTGTTGGGATAATATAATTTTTAGTATTGTGTAGTACCTGACACATATTAGCACTGAAAATACTATTTGCTTTTTCTTCTATTTCTGCCTTACAAATTGAAAATCCATAATAATGGTAAATGTTATTAATAGCTAAGACAATTCAGTACTATATGCCCAGTGTTGTTTAGAGAAATTTGAGTTTATGAACTAATTGAATCCTCTTAACACCCTATTTAGTAAGTGAAGAAATCAGTGCCCAGATAAGTACATAGCTAAGTTTACATAGCATTGGCTCTGGGGGTGAGCTCAGGTTATTTTGGCTGTAAAAGTCAAGCTAATCATAACCATAAACTACAAACAAATATCCTTCAATGTGAATATCTAGCATTCTTTTTTTTTTTTTTAAAGATTTATTTATTTATGCACACAAGCTGGGGTATAGGCCAGAGGCATAGGGCGACGAGAGGGTTCACCAGAGACAGAGTGGGGAGCAGAACAGGCAGACTGACGGAAGTACACTGGTGAGGGGAGCAGCGGGCGAGGCAGGAGAGTTCTGCTGCGCCATGTGGGAATCTCCCCGGCTGGGCGTTGAATTTGCGTCGCCGCTGCTGACGACTCCACGGTGCAGTGCCTAACCGCTGCGCCACCAGAGAGGCCCAATAGCTAGTACTCTTAATGATACCTATTTCATGTATCTTTCAGTGTTATAACTGAGGAGCATAAGAGCAGCATTAAAATAATAAGATATGAATTTCTATTTTATTGCCAAACTTGGTTAAATTATACTAAAATCTTCTGTGTAAACCTTTTTTTAAGATTGGCAAAATTGTCTGTGACTCAAAGGTGCCATTTAGCTGTCCATTAAATCTCCTAGCACCATCTACTGAATATGTAACAGTTCATTTTTCTGATTTTCTGACAGGGTAGCAGATGTGCTTTATAAATGTTGCTTTTCTTGAATAAGCATGTCATTTGAGCACATTTGAAATTATATCATGCCTTACTCATTTTTTCCATTGCAGTAAACAAAATCTTTATGAATGATTTTGTTCACAAGACATTGTTTCTATCTTATATTAAAAAAAAATACATTTTGTTGAGTGCTTAACCAAAAAGCAGAGATATAATTATTTATAGTAGATATCAAATAAATTAAAGTTACAGTTTATTCTAATTAATAAGATAGAATATGAGGAAATAGATTAAACAAAGATTTATTTTTTTATCTGATACCTAATGTGATTGAAGGCTTCGAATTCTTTTGGAGGGGAAGCAGTGTCTTCATAAAAAGACAATAATAATACATTATTATAAAATATTTATATGTGTTTTCCAGACTATTTCTAGATTAGGGAAAAGGTATTTTCTTAATATGTTGTAAGCCCCTGGATTCTTTTTTCTGACTTCATTCTGCAAACACTGAGTTTAACCACATTGACTATTGAGCACTTAAGTCTTGACCTATGGCTAGTTCAAATGAAAAATAAAAGTATAAACTATATATAGCATTTTGAAGACTTATAAAAATATTAAATGTAGAATATCTGAAATTATTTTGATTACATGTTGAAATAATATTTTGAATTTTTTTTGTTTCTTTTTTTTAAGTGTCTGTTAGATCATTTTAAATTATATATGTGAATCACATTGTGACTCACATTTCTGCTGGACAACACTGATCTACAGTATCACACTGGTAGTTTTGACAACACATAGCTACATGTATTTGTGTTTTTTTTTCCTTTGGAGTGTCATCCAATGAGATTTATAATAATTGTTCCAGACGACACTAGCAAAACAAAACTTTAGCTTCTTTAGCATGTATTTCAAATAAATTCTGCTTTTGAAAATTATATTTTAAAAGTAAAATGCTCATAGTCCATAAGTATTCTTTTGTCTTTATTTCGATATTATGTCTTTCACTGACAGTTTCAATTATATTGACTATTAAAATTTTTTAATTATTATTTTATTTTTAAAGGGAGTCACTCAGGGAGATTATACTCCAATGGAAGATAGTGAAGAAACATCTCAGTCTCTACAAATAGAGCTTGGAACCCTTCAATCAGATCAGCAAACAACTTCATCCCAAGAGGGTCAGGGCAAAGGAGATGATGTCATTGTGATTGACAGTGATGATGAAGAAGATGATGATGATGAAAATGATGGGGAGCATGAGGTGAATTTGATTTGCAGTTATGCAGTGTTTATAAACTGATGGATGAAGTATTCAAATCCTTGGGACTACTGATGCACACCAACCAGTAAATTTTGATTCTCTGTCAGTTTAAAATTGGTACTTTGCTTTTTTTTATTCTGAGTAGTTCTGAAATTAACATTTTATAACATATAGAACCAATGATGGAAAGTTACCCCTTCCCTTTTTTTTTACGGTTGCTAGGCTTTAGGATCAGCTATAAGTTTGTTAGATTAAATTTAATCTTACTCTTAATTCAAATGTAAACAAATAATTAACTCAAAAAATATTTCAAAAAAGTAATTGTAAGCTTTATGGTTTCCAAGGTGAAAAGAAAATAAGGTTTTTTTGTTTGTGGAAAAAAGTAATAGTTCTGAAATTTCAAAAGTAATTGAGGTATACTAATTGTAGGGTATTTTAAGTGAAATGCTGTGTTTTATTTTTGGAAGTTAATCCTGTGTTGATACCTTCAGATTTTAGTTTTTTCATTAATCAGTTTTTCGAAGCTCATAGCATACATTTGTCATTTTTTTCTTTAACATCACATTTTAAATTTAGAATTAAAGTGGATCACTTGATACTTTTTAGATATCTAGGAACCTTAATCTTTGAACTAATCTCATGAGAATAGGTAGAATTCAGAATGGTTGTTATTGTATTAATTCCAGTAAGCTTCATGGTTTTGATATTGGCTGTCACTAAATTAATCCCATACAACTCTCAGGGTGTGCCCTTTGAATTTCTAACTGTGGTATTAGAATTCAGAGAATCTGTGTTTATATCCTAGACCTGTGTTGATAGTTGGAAATTTCTCTACTAGGATTATGAAGAAGATGAGGAAGATGATGATGATGACGAAGACGACACAGGGATGGGAGATGAGGGTGAAGATAGTAATGAGGGCACTGGGAGTGCAGATGGCAATGATGGGTACGAAGCTGATGATGCTGAGGTAACTGATTCTGACCATCTGTTTTCTTTAAGAACTTGCTTAGAAAACTTACTGTTTTCCAAGAATATAAAAGAGGCCTATATATTACCAGGACACTAAAACTTTGTGTGTGTTTGGTTTTTTTTTTTCCTTTTTAAATCTTTACTCTTGTTCAGTTTTGTTAATTATTTTAAAAATAATTACTTGATTTATTTGTATTTAGTCATCATATTTTGTTTTCAGGGTGGGGATGGAACTGATCCAGGTACTGAAACTGAAGAGAGTATGGGTGGAGGTGAAAGTAATCAGAGAGCTGCTGATTCTCAAAACAGTGGTGAGGATCTTTGTTTTACCTAAATATTTCAAGGAGTAGTTTTAAAATTAGGTTTGCATTGAACTGTGTAGGTAATGAGACTTGTTTAACAAATTGGCAAGCAAGAGATTGGCACTTGTTAAACTTTCTCAGTATTTTATCACAGAGTCTACTTCTGTGAAATACAGTTTTTGTACTCTCTCTTCTACTTAGTTGAACTGCTGTAAGATTCAAGCATTTTGAAATGTGTATTAATGTCCACATAATGCTGCTGTTCTTAAGTGGAAAAATTTAATCAGGGACATTAATAACAGTGACAGCCGTTTGCAGCCAGAAGAGGTCAGTCTAATCATGCTACATGTTTCAAGATTTTTGAATTTTGGAACTTCAGAGTGCTGTCCGTTTTTCCCAATAAATAAAACACTTTTGATCATTGTAATAGGTCTTTTGTTAAATATTTGAAGGGATTAGTCCTGGGCATTCACTGAAAGCTATAAATAATAAAAGATTGTGTAAATTGTTTTAGGATTGTTTTTGAATGTTTTAAAGAATTGGGGATCATGTGGTATAATATCCTAAGATGCACATAATACAGAAATACATAGACATACAATAAATCCTACTATATATTTAGATTAATGAGAAACTGTGTATATGCATTTCCATAGAGACCTGTTACTTGAAAGTACAAAGTAACAACATTATTGTTGGTGATAATGTAAGCCAAATTACCTCAATACAAAAAAATAAAAATAAAAAATTAAATGGGGAAAAGTTTTTAAGATTAGTGAGAATTTGAAAGACGATTAGCAAGATTTTTATTTCATCGGTATCATTGTTTGCAAAGTTGCCTTTTTAATGTACCTATTGTGTCAGGACTATAATATGTGCATGTAGCTTTAAAATAAATGTATAACCAAGCATATAACGGAGTTGGGTACTCAAATTTCCCCCTTAAAGCAGTGTACAATAAATCAAGATTGGGAACTACTAAAAAAATAATAATAAGGTACAAAAGCTTTTCAAATCTTTTCATTTGTTAAGAGAAAAGCAAACTAATGAACATTTAGCCATCTAATAAAGAATAGTATTACTTTTTAAAGGTGACATGGATGTAAAGAGAGATTAATGATGCTTTAAGTGGAGGTTTACATTTCATAAAATGCTTTGTTGGCTTAAGAAGTATCCTTTTGTCACATAGTTAGGATACAGAGAGAAGTTTTGGGATTTTGTTTTGGCATTTCAGATGTTATCACTCAAAATTAAATCTGTTGAGGGTAGTGTTCTTAACCATTTTTCCTAGAAAGAAGGTGTATGACATATAGTCTTTGAATACTTACTGCCAACTGTTCTTTCTTTAGTTAAAATCAAGGAAAAAAGGCCTGGTGATATGCATAAAAAGCTAAGTTAATGGATAAATTGGGCATTGCCAATAGTTACAAAAAAATCCTTTTTCTGAACAACTATACTTATATTGAATTACTTAATACCTGTTAGAAACTTATCAGAATTAGTTACCAATGAAGAATCTGAGAAACAGAAGCAGAGTAACTTAACTAGGGATACATAGCAATTAAGCATTGAAACTAGAATCTGATTCTAACCATCAGATTTTCAAACTACTTCTGTAATATCCCATTCAACTTTTCACAGTGAAGACAGCTTCTGTGTTTCTACCATGTATGTGTAAGATTCAGACATCTGAAGATCATTGAAATCCAAAATTTAGGGGGACCAAAATATTAAAAGTTTTCATCATAGGACTTTTTCCGCCAATCTCCTTCACCCTGTTTGAGGGTTATAATATACTGTAATGGTCTGACCTTTAGGTAAAATTGACCCATTTTAATAACATGAGCCAAAGTTTATTAAACGTTTATTTTATCATGCATTAGGCTAAATGTTTTATTTTGAAATCTTTAGAAACACTTGTAGATTATATTTGTTCCTGTAACCAACCAAGGAAGTAAACTCAGAGAGATTAAGGAACTTGCCTTAAGGCCACACACAACTAACTGACTACATGTACACCCATTTTCTCTGCTTCTACCACACCTCACTATTTTATTTCTGAAACTATTAGTGGCGGTTCTTAGTGGCAAGATTTGTACTTAAGGAATTGTCTTAAGGCATTTTATAGTAAATTTAATTATTCAGAACAAGCTTTTCTTTTCTTACAGGTGAAGGAAATGCAAGCACTGCAGAGTCTTCTTTTTCCCAGGATATTTCTAGAGAACAGCAGCCATCATCAGCTTCTGAAAGACAGACCCCTCGAGCTCCTCAGTCACCCAGACGTCCACCACACCCACTGCCCCCACGACTGACCATTCATGCTCCACCTCAAGAGCTGGGACCACCAGTTCAGGTATTAAAAGTACTGGTGTTCTGAAAAGTGAACTTTAAGAAATCTTGTTTCAGCTTTAAAACTAACCCTTAAAACCCGATTATAGAACGGAAGCATCCAGAGGGGGGTGGCAGACAGGGGAGGAGTAAGAACAAAAAGGGAAGGAAGCACAATGGACTATGCTAGTAGTCCATGGGAAATTTGTACACTAGGTGGACTGTGATGGTAGACTACTTTTAACTGGTTCTTTCTGTAAAGTAAATACACATTTTTTTTTTAAATGTAATTTTTGTTGTGCTTAACAGCATTTTTTTCTTGTTTAGTAATCACATACTAATTTTTCACTTAAAATTAGTGAAAATATGCATGACCCTTTATATGTAGCACTTTTTGTAGTAGGGTTGTATATCTCTTAATGAGAAACTTTTGAAGAAATAGAAGTAGTACAAAAGCTCTATTAATAATATAGCTTGAGTCTTACCTGTAACATAGGACAAGTGAGGTTCTACTAAAATACCAAGAAAGATAACTGCATTATGTGAAAATATAGACTTAAAGGATCGTGTACAGATCCTATGAAATATGTTAAGTCTATCATTAGATAGATAGGACTTGTCTAAGTCGGGAAACAATTCGTAATACATCAGTACTGCTGATTGAATGCCAAAGAATAATTGAGACTTAAGATCCATGGCATACTTAGTAACATTTTAAATTAAGGAGATAGGAACTAAATTAGTTAAATACAAACAAGGTAGGATCAGAGATTGGTTTTAAATACTGTTTTCATAATTTGTCTCCTGATTAATATTTATCTGTTGGTTAATATAGTCTGTATAGTTACAAGTTTGTCACTATTTAAAATTGACTTTTTTATTACAAGATTGGTAGTGTTTCCTCAGAAAAATGTCCTAATGACTATTATTGGCTAGCATTTCATTTTTTTTTTACCAGCATAATAAGCTGTATCTATTGCTAATTGGTGTTTGTTTTCTTATGTAATTCTTTACAACAAATGTAATTCCTTTTTTGATACAGAGGATTCAGATGACTCGGAGGCAGTCTGTGGGACGTGGGCTTCAGCTGACTCCAGGAATAGGTGGCATGGTAAGTTTCATCTACCTGTCATGTATAAATAATGCATTTTTTCAGCAGATATTTGTGTAGTCCATTTGTGTGTTCCTGACATGTTTAGTGCTTGTTTTCTCTTTGTTTTAGCAGCAGCATTTTTTTGATGATGAAGACAGGACAGTTCCAAGTACCCCAACTCTTGTGGTCCCACATCGTACTGATGGATTTGCTGAAGCAATTCAGTAAGTTTGTGAAAAGGGAACATTTTGTGACTAATTCAAGATCTTTCTGTTCTCCTGTTAATTTGTTCACATTTTATTGGTTCATTATATGGTGAGTATTTCTCCACTGTATACTAAGCCCTTGAAGTAGGAAGGTTGAGTATGTAGTACTGGGAAAAGTACATAGGGGTGAGTGAAATACAGGTGCTTCTGTTAGAAAGTTGAAATATAAAGGCAGTATAATGATGGTTAAGAACATCAACGTTAGAGTCAGAATGTCAGGATTTGAAACCCAGCTGTAGTGCTTACTAGCTGTGTCCAGCTACTTAGACTCTCTAATCCTAAGATCCCTCTTTTTACTATTGAAAATAATACCATGGTTCCTTTCTCATAAATTGTGATGATTATTTTTTATTAGCATGTTTAGGGTATTACTTGGCACATAGTAAATGCTCTATAGATGCTGGTAAGGTGTTGGTCGTAATTGATTGTATTGCTGTGAAAGCTAAGCATATAAATAACTAGCTGTAACCTAAACAATCTAGGCGTATAAAGGCACAAGCAGTAGACTTTGTTAATATAAATGACGAAGTGATTTATTCCAGCAATTAAGGGACAAAATGAGGACAACCAAAATGAGTCTTGGAAAAGAATGTTTAATACTTATTAACTATTTTTATGAGTAATGCATCATGGATACTGAAGAATAGACATGTTAACAAATTTGCCAGAAATCAGTCAGGAAATGTGTTTTGGCTTTCAAATCAATCTGGCTCTAGAGTCTGTTAATTGTTATGCTGTACCACTCCTTTTAAAGAATAAAAAAGGATTCCTATGTTTAAATACACATTTTGTTGTGACTGAAGTATTAATTGATATATTACAGGATGTTCTTGAAAATGAAAATTGTTTCTACAAACCCGGGAAAAGATTGATTGTCCTATAGTATGTATTAATGTGTGGCCATTAGAACCAATTTTAAACTTACTCAATTAACTGTGATTCACATCAGCTAACATTTTTTTTCAAACCAACCAGTGTCTAATCCTTCCCTCCAAAAGTCACCCAGTCAAAAGTACACTCTGAGTGCCCACCAATCAACAGCATTCTAGCATAGCCAGAAGATTCTTTCATTCACAAATAACTTTGTGGAGAAAAGTTTAAAAAATCTACCTGAAAAAGAATGTTCTTAGCTAAAGCAATAGTGTTGATATGGAAAGAAAATAGATTTAACAATTACTACAGAGATACAATCCATAAAATTAGTAGCTGGCTAGGTAAGGAGGGATAGGATATGGAGTGACAGAAATAATACTGTTTTATGTCCTCGATTGTGGACAGGAAAATGGATGGTAGCATTTCTAGGACAGGGAGAAAACAAGTTTCTAGTCATCTACTATAGGAATTTTTCTAGACCTCGGGAGCCAGTAAGTGAACTCTTTCAGATAAGAAATAGGCTAGAGAGGTGACCCAATTTCTTTTTGTGAAATAGTGAAAACAGACAAAACTTTATTTATTCTAACTCTTTTTCTTTATTGTTGTTGTCTCATGTTTGAGTTTGTGTTGCTTTCATAGAGACATCTAGCAGATGTTAGAAATGTGAGGTATAGTTCAGGAGAGCTGAGGTTACAGATCACATGTATGAATCAGGTGATTCATATTACAAAGTTCATTTACAGCTATTTGGAAAATATTTTTGTTAGAATTCAGAATCCCTTTATCAACTTTATTTTCATTCTATTTCTTCTTATGCTCATTCTTCCTTCTTTCCTTAAGTGGTTTAAACAAGGTAAGTTTAAATTTTCTCTTAAGTTAGTTTTTGTCTATTTAGTTCTCCACAGGTTGCTGGTGTTCCTAGATTCCGGTTTGGGCCACCTGAAGATATGCCACAGACAAGCTCTAGTCACTCAGATCTTGGGCAGCTTGCTTCCCAAGGAGGTAAATAACTAAATAGAGATCTCCTGGATCTGCATGTATTTGGTGATGAGTTACTTTGATGTGATTTTATAAAGTGAGCGAATAAAAATATTTTAAAAGCTGATATCTCA
The DNA here is from genome assembly GCA_004024925.1 of Scalopus aquaticus. Lineage (NCBI taxonomy): Eukaryota > Metazoa > Chordata > Mammalia > Eulipotyphla > Talpidae > Scalopus > Scalopus aquaticus. Next base: position 63,876 of record PVIJ01007659.1, read on the forward strand.
ATTAATCCCTGTGCTAATTTAGGGAAAGTGCTATAAAATACTTAGTACTTGTTAAGCATTGCCTTAGATGTAAATCTTTTCTTTCCACCAAAGTCCTGAGTTCTTTGAGCATAAGGACTGGTTTTTACATTTGACTCTTTTCTGACTCCTAATATGGTATCATACGTGTCACTAAGTATGCAGGGACATTTGTTGAAGCTACAAATATCTATAGGTACTGCTAAGCACTTTAAAGTTACTGGAAAAAATGCAGTATATTTTCTGGTTTTGGCTTGACATTTAACATTTTGGTTAAATGTATAAAACTAGTTAGATATTTTCTATTAACATTAAAAATAAGAAAAAATATATTAAACATGGGATAAAATGACTCGTAAATTAATGATAGTTGATTGTTTGGACATGAATTATGTTGTTTGTGGAATTATCTTTACTCTGTTGACTGAAATAGCCCACTGTAATTCTGGGAAGCTATATGGCATTTCGTAAGTAAAGAAGGATACATAATACTACTTTAAATCCAAAACAAATGATTAATGTATAATCCTCATGTGAATCGTGTAGTATATCCTAATACGCTAATATTATATCTAGTAGTCTATGCTTCTACCAATATGAAATTCTAATCTGATTTTTTTAGAAATGCTAATTTTTATGTGGCACTGTTTTGTAGTATAATTCCTAGACATGTAAGCAGGATTTTGGCTTTAACTGGAATGTCGTACTATCTTTACAACCTCCAGAAGGTTAACTACTCCTTGAAATTCAGTTTCTTTAGCAAAAAGTGCAATAATAATACTTTGCAGTTTTGATGAGTAATTTGTAACATGATACCTATTTTAAGTTATGAATAAAGTTATGAGACTATGAGAACAATGTTTTAGCTGGTTTTTTTAAGGGTACTTTAATTAGTGTTAGGGAGACTAAAGGGTGTGTTTAATTTTTTTTACTTTTTGAAGATTGATTTTTGCTTAATGGCTAATGGTGGGCTTCAACAAAGTTAAATCTCAGCAAATAATTTTTTTTCTTTCAGATACCTGGTTTATTGATAATTCTATATTCTTTAAATCAATCATTAATATTCAGAATTGTCTTTAGGTTTAGGAATGTATGAAACACCCCTCTTCCTAGCTCATGAAGAAGAGTCAGGTGGCCGAAGTGTTCCCACTACTCCTTTACAAGTAGCAGCCCCAGGTAGGCATTAAAGTCAGATATGATACATAGCCTGCATGTTTTATTGGTGAAATGTAAACCTGTGAGACGTCTTGCTAAAATTAGGTAAATCACAAAGTTCAAGTTTTTACTGTTTTTCTGGTCTTTTCATTTGGTAGTGACCGTATTTACTGAGAGCACCACCTCAGATGCTTCAGAGCATGCCTCTCAGTCTGTTCCAATGGTGACCACATCCACTGGCACTTTATCCACAACAAATGAAACAGCAGCAGGTGATGATGGAGATGAAGTATTTGTAGAGGCAGAATCTGAAGGGTAAATGTTTATTTTGTAATTTTTGCTTGTTTTAGACTTGCCAGACTTTCACATTTATTTTCCTTTAGCCGGGAAAAAAAGAAAAAGAAAATTACTATCCTATTACAAAAAAATAAACCAAGGCATATATTTTGAAGACTGATTTTTGCATATAGTAGTATATTTTAGGATTTCGAAGTTGTTATTACAGAAGACAAATAATTTTTTTAATGGTTATCTCCTTGAAAATTACATGATACATTCTAAGACAAAGTATTTCTTTAAAATCAGTGGTACCCTTCTATTAATGTAGCTCTTGAACTTTTCCCCAAGAAAGAAGTCTTTCTGTGAAAATTAGGAAATGACTCACTTTCCATTTAGTAGTGGACTCTGAAGTGAACCTCATTATTTATTTATGTGCATTTAGATCTTGGTGTCTGAAATACTGACTTCTTCATATTACAAATTTTCTACTGGTTTTTTAAGACCTGACTGAATTTTAACACATCAGTTATAATAAAGTTTAGCAACAGAAGTATTTCATGACAGATCATCTGGGTATTTTTTAAGTCAAAGGAAGTAATTTAATGGAAGGAACACTGACAAAACACTGGAGTGATTTTGGAGAAGTTTAACTTTCAAGTTAACCTGAAAGCATAGTTTTTTAATAAATAAAAAAATTGGACTATTTCATGAGCAGAAACGTTAGCCAGAAGCAGAAATCAGATTTCCTAGGAAGAACTGAAGGATTATGTTTTGTTTAGCAATATTATCTTAGAGTAGGTATAGGCCAACTCTACTGTATGAGGAAAAAAAAGTAGGTTTGTTACTTTGCTCTACTGCAGTTGTGCTTAATTTGGGCGAGGTTTCAGACCCCGCTAAGAATATCAACTACCTTTAATTCCACAGCAAGTATACAGGCCATTTCTAGGCCACACAATATCTCTGTAAGTATTATTTTACATTTTACAAGTGAGAACTCTCAGGGCATGTTAAAATAGCTTGCTTAGTTAGACTACACCACTGGTAACTGACCCAGACTGGATCAGACACTTGCCTTCAACACTTCACAGCTGAAGCACACAATCATGAGAGAGGTCTTTGAGTACATTGTTACTAATAACTACTAAGTTTGCATATTATGAAAACTGCAGCAGACTCAAATTTTTCCTATTCTATTTCTCTCACTTGGTTTTTGGTATGCTTTTTGGGTTGAGAGAGAGAATGACAGCGTTGTAGCCACTGAGTCAGGAATTCTGTGTACACCCAAAATCTATCTCATCTGGGCTGGGGCCCATGGTGAGTCACTGATGTATTAATAATAGTTGTCACTACTGTGAAATAATTTAATATTCTGCTTTCCTAGATAGTTGCTTTGAGATATATCAAAATCTGTGTAATATGTATTCTAGGAATATTAAGAATGGAAACATCCCTTTGTCAAAACTGAAAAGAAATCACAAAAAAAAAAAAGCTAAAATTGGGATATTTCCTAGTGAGAAGAGGAATAAGGAAAGACTAACTGAAACTTTTCTTTGTCCCTGCCCCTTTAGAAAAAGCATGTTATTACCGCATAGCCAACATCAGTATCTCTAATTTTGAGTTGGAGGAAACTGTGGGGTATTCAGTTGAGAATCAAAAATAGTTTGGAAACAATTTATGATAGGTACTTTTCTAGGATTGTTTTGTATTTTCTAACCAGTTTCTTTCACTCTTAGTATTAGTTCAGAAGCAGGCCTAGAGATCGATAGCCAGCAGGAAGAAGAGCCTGTGCAGGCATCTGATGAGTCAGATCTCCCCTCCACTAGCCAGGATCCTCCCTCCAGCTCCTCTGTAGGTAAGGTCCTGCGCATGACTACAGTACAACTTGCACACATCAGATTTGTTTGCAAAGACTGTTTTATTAGTAATAATTTGGAAATGTAGTTTTTTACTGAATTTTAAACACTTTATTTAAAGGGGAATTTTTACTAGAGGAACTTAGTTTGAACAGTCATGTCTCATGTTAATGCAGATTGTGCATTTCTTACAAATTGATGGTTTCTGGCCACCCTGCACAGAGCAAACATGCTGTTTTCCCAACAGCATGTGCTCACTTTGTGTCTCAGTCACATTTCACTAATTCTCACAATATTTCAGACATTTTCATGATATTTGTAATGGTGATCTGTGACCAGCGATCTTTGATGTTCTTACTGTTCGGGGGCACCATGAAATGGCCAACTTACTTGATAATGTGTGTTCTGCTCTACCAACCATCCATTCCTATCCACCCTATCCTTGGGCCTCCCTATTCTTTCAGACAAGCAATATTGAAATTAGGTCAATTAATAACCTACAATGGCCTCTGAGTGTTCAAATGAAAGTCTCTCATTTTAAATCAAAATCTAGAAATAATTGAGTTAAGTGAGGAATGCATGTCAACAGTCAGGATATGCTGAAAGCTAGACTTCTTGTGCCAAATGGTTAACCAAGTTGTGAATACAAAGATATCTAAAAGTGCTACTCTAGTGAACACATGAATGATAAGAAAGAGAAACAAGAGTTTTAGTGGTCTGTATAGAAGATCACCAAGAGTTGCTGATAACCAAGAGGTTTAGCAGTTTGGATAGAAGATCAAACCAGCCACAGCATTCCCTTATGCTAACACCTGATCTAGAACAAGGTTCTAATAACTCTTTAGTTCTATAAAGGCTGAGAAAATGAGGAAGCTGCATAAGAAAAGTTTGAAGCTAACAGCGGATGGTTCATAAGGTAGTGGGGTTATTTTTAAAGATTTATTTGTATTTATTTATGCATACAAGAACTGGGGTATAGGCCAGAGGTGCAGGGGGTAAGAGGATTCACCAGAGACAGAGTGGGGAACAGAACAGGCAGATCTACTGAAATACACTGCTGAGGGGAGCAGCAGGCAAGACAGGAGAGGTCTGCTGCACCAATTGGGTTTAGCTCCCTGGCTGGGGATTGAACTCATGCTGCAGTGGCTGGTGATAGCTAGCTTGATAGTGCCAAGACTTTGATAGTGCCAAGGCTTTAACCCCTGCACCACCAGGAAGGCCCAGTTCATGAGGTTTAAAGAATCATAAAAGTGCAGGATAAACCAAGTGCTGAATGTAGAAATTGCACCAAATTACTCAGAAGATCTATCTAAGATAAGTAATGAGAGGCTACTAGATTTTCAGTATAGAGGAAACAGCTTTATGCTGGAATAAGATTCTATCTACGACTTTCATAATTAAAGAGGAGAGGTTAATGCCTGGTTTTAAAAGCTTCAAAGGACAGGCTGACTGTTGTTAGAGACTAACACAGTCGGTGACTTAAAGTTCAAGTCAGTGCTCTCTCATCAGCTATGCTAATCTACTCTGCCTGTGCCATAAAAATACAGCGACAAAACCTGGATAATAGCCCATCTGTTTACTGGATATTTTAAGCCCGATGCTGAGACCTGCTGCTTAGAAATGATTCCTTTTAAAATATTACTGCTCATTAATGTATACCTGATCACTCAAGAGTTCTAATAGAAACATCTAAGGAGATGAATATTGTTTTCATGCCTAATACAGCATTCATTCTTCAGTCCATGAATAAGGAGAGATTTTGGCTTTAAAGTCTTATTATTGTCATGTGCCACATAGCAACATTTCAGTTAATTATAAGCCACACTTACAACAGTGGTCCTATGTGTAAGCTAGATGTGTAGTAGGCTGTACCACCTAGTTTTGTGTAATTACACAGCATATCACTCCTGTTAGATTTAGACAGGTGATTGTCAATGTATGTTCTGTAAATCTCTAATGACATCTAGATGTGCTCCAGAGGCAATGGGGAATGTGTTACTGGGAGGGAAGCCGAGGAATGGTACTCCAGACCTCCTGACTTTGTTAAACCAGAGAATCTCCATTTTATTTTCTATGTATTGAGAGTCTACATGAGATTTGATTAGGGAGACTTGAAGAATAAAAGGTCTGCTGCTTAAAAAATGTTTGAAATTTACTGCTGTAAACAACTTCAATGTTAGGTATTTCAGGTTTTTGAAGTTTTGTTAGTTTACTTTTGATTGTGGTAACATTAGGATTCTCTCTTTCAGGTATTGCACATAAGGTACCCACTACCAAATCCCACAAAGCCACCACCATAGTCCATTGTGCTTCCTTTCCTCTTGGTTCCTACCTCCTCCTCTACCCCCAACATCTTTGGATTCGTCAGTACTTTAGTCAGTTTTCAAGGGTTAGCTTTTAAGATTGTCTTTCTCTGGTTCTTAGTTTGGTTTTTCTGTATTCCACATTAGTGACACCATTCAGTATTATCTTTAGGGCCTATATTATATGTCTCTTGCAATATTATATGTCTCTTGTTATACTTTCAAAAAGATAATTAGCTTTTATTGAGCACACTGTGTATTAGGCAGTACTCTAATACATATTTGCATATAATTCTTTATATATATTTGCTTAATTTAAAATTCTCAAACCAATCTAATGTGGTAAACACTCATTTCTATTTCATAGACATGGAAACCGATACACAGAAAGGCTGAATAACTTCTCCAGAGACACATGGCTAGTAAATAATGGGTATGCTGAAGATATTCCACCCTTCGAGAGTACACTAAATCACTCTGTCTCAATCTTTTTAGTTAGGAAATTAACTTTTTATTAACACTTTGTGTGCCGGTGCCCTTTAAATTTACCAGCCCTTGGGGCCGGCCATTTTCTCTGCCACACATGAATGGTATAAGCATTCAGTGAAACACACGCAACTCCTGAACTACTGGATATTAAAAGAACTGTAATATCTCTCATAAAACACCTTACACTTTCACCAAAACAATGTGTAAAGCATCTAGACTGAGTACGATCAAAGAAATAGCTCCTAATAGTTCCAAATAAATCCACCGTGGTGTGAAAAACCGGAGACTAGATGAACACGTATTAATTCGTGAGTGGCCACCTGATACTGGTGACAAAAACATACACTAATACATGAACAGACCACAAACATATACTAATACGTTAACAACTAAGGCACTTAGTTATCGACTCTTTATTATTTTCATTTTGAATTGTCCGTAGTAATAATTCTCAAACTGTCATAGAAACTTCCAGATTTTGTAGACCTGCTCAGCTGATACATTTTCCAGTCATGGAACTTGCTATCTCCAAATCTCTTCTCTCAGCTACTTTTCTGTGGCACATCAACCCAGTAGCCCAAATGCCCATTTGTTATTTTTTTAATAACGTATTTATATATATTTTACATCAGAGCATCATTGTTCATTTTTGTACAGTGTTTGATTTCTTTTCTCAAGTGTAGTCCCCATAGAATTCCCACTACCAATTTACCCAGGCACCATCACCATAGTTCCTTGTGCTCTTTCTGCCTTTATTTTGATCCCTCTCACTCTCCTTCCCCTGCAGAATGTTTGATTTATAGTTGCCTGTTAATTTTGTTTTGTTCTTTATCATTATTATTTTTTTTCTTGATCTTTTATTTGGTCCCCCTATATTTCTCCCGTAAGTGAGACCATCTGATATTTTTCTTTCTGACTTATTTCACCGAGCATAATCCCTTCTAGCTCCATCCATGTTGCTGCGAATGGCATGAGTTTATCTATTTTGATTGCTGAATAGTATTCCATTGTGTATATATACCACATCTTCTTGATCTGGTCATCTATTTTTGGGCATTTGGGTTGTTTCCAAATCTGACTTATTATAAATAGTTCTGCAATAAACATAGTGGTGTGTCCTTTGCGTAGATCCCTGGGAGTGGTATTGCTGGGTCATACGGTAGCTCCATTTTTAGTAGTTTGAGGAGTCTCCACACAGCCCTCCATAGTGGTTGGATCAGTTTTCATTCCCACCAGCAGTGTAGAGAGTTCCTTTTTCACCACACTGTCGCCAACATTTGTTGTTGCTAGTTTTTTTAATATGTGCCATTCTTACTGGTGTAAGGGGGTATCTCATTGTGGTTTTGATATGCATTTCCCTGATTATGAGGGATGTTGAACATATTTTTATAAACCTGTCGGTCATTTGCATTTCCTCTTTGGAGAAGTGTCTTTTTACTCTTCTGCCCATTTTTTGACTGGATTGTTTGCTTTTGTTGAGTTGTGTGAGTTCTTTGTATATCTTTGTGGTCAGTCCCTTATCAGTTGTATGGAGTGTAAAAATTTTTCCCCATTCAGTAGAGTGTCTCTTTGTTTTTGGCTCTTTTACTGTACAGAAGCTTTTTAGTTTGATGTAATCCCACCTGTTTATCTTTTCCTTCACTTTCTTTGTTTTGGGGGATGAGTCTTTAAAGATGTTACCGAGTCATGTAGTAGTTTACCTTTATTTTCTTCTATATACTTTATAGTTTCAGGTTTTATGTTCAGTTCTTTTATTGAGTTGGTTTTTGTACATGGTATGAGGTCGTAGCCTAGTTTCATTCTTTTGCATGTGGTAGTCCATTTATTGAACAAACTGTCCATGTTCCATTGCATATTCTTTGCTCCTTTGTCAAAGATTAGTTGTCCATATATGTGTGGCTTTATTTCTAGGCTTTCTAATGGTTCCATCGGTCTGTGTGTCTTGTTTTTGTTCCAGTACCATGTTGTTTTAATTATTATGGCTTTGTATTATAGTTTGAAGTCTGGGTGTATGATGCCTCCATTTTCTTTCGTTTTAGTCAGGAGAGCTTTGGCTATTCGAGGTTTTCTTGTGGCTCCATATGAATTTCATCAGTATTTGTTCTATTTCTTTGAAGAATGTCATTGACATTTTTATGGAGATTGTGTTGAATCTGTAAATTGCTTACAATTGGATGGCCATTTTAATGATGTTATTTCTTTCAGTCCATGAACAGGGAATGTCTTTCCATTTCTTTGTGTCTTCTATTTCTTTTAACAGTAATTTTCTTTGTATGGGTCACTCACCTCCTTGGTTAAGTTTATTTCCAAGTGTTTGATTTTTTTGTTGTTGTTGTTTCACTTGTAAATGGGATGGTTTTCTTTATTTCTTCTTCACATTTTTTGCATATAACAAGACTACTGATTTTTGTGTGTTGATTTTGTATCCTGCTACTTTACTAAACTGGTTTATTATTTTAATTAGTTTTTCTGTGGAGTTTTTAGGGTTCTCTGTATATTATCATAGCATCTGCAAATAGTGATAGTTTTACTTCTTCTTTCCCTGTTGAATTCCTTATATGTCTTTCTCTTGTCTTACTGCTCAGGCTAATACTTCCAGTATTATATTGAAAAGCAGTGGCAAGAGTGGACATCCTTGTCTTATTCCTGATATTAAAGTAAAGGCTTTCAGCTTTCGCCATTGAGAATAATATTGGCTGTCATCTATGGCTTTTTCATGTTAAGGAAGAGATGGCTTCACAAATGAATTTTACCAAGCATTCAGAAATGGACTAGTAACTATCCTACAAAAATGCTTTCAAAAAATTGAGCATGAAGGAATACTACCAAATATGTTCTATGAAGCCGACATTACACTAATACCAACACGAAGCAAAGACAACACACAAAAAAGAAAACTGCAGGCAAATCTCCCTAATGTAGCACTGATGTAAAAATCCTCAATAAAATCCTTGCCAACAGTACCCAACAATATATAAAAAGGATAATACACCTTTACCAAGTGGGATTTATTCCAGGGCCCAAGGATGGTTCAACATCCAAAAATCAATTAATTTAATCCAACGCATCAACAAAAAGAAAAACATAAATAACATGCCTGTTTAGATCCCATACCCCCCTTTTCACAACTAGTGACTTTAACTCTCTGCACATTTAACTTTGAAATGTGGAAATTTATAACTAAGCTTATAGTCAAAATTAGAATTAATGAATATAAGTTATATAATTCGGTGCTTTACACACAGTAATTTTCAAAAATTGAGACTTAACAATAATGTAATTACTGAGGTTCTGTCCCCCCACTTATATTCTGATATCCCATGAGAACTATCCTCTGCAGAATTGGCGTTAGTTATAAATCGTATTAGAGTTTACATAAGAAAATACCCTTGTCTCTCTTTTAGTATAATAGGAAATTAGAATGTCTTTAACTTTATTTGATATTGTAAAACACTAAACCTCCGCATTTGAGCAGTTTTTCCTTTAGTCAACAGATGTTTGCATTACCAGGCAATTTTATAGATAAAGTGACTGAGAAACAGCTGCAGAGCCCAAGAAGGGCAGCAAGGAGGCCAGTGTCACTGGAGCACAGGATAGAGAGACTAGCAAGAGATAGGATAGGGTACTGGGGAGCTAGTAGATCATTAGCTACCATTTTGTCTTTCATGAGTATAGGACTGTTGGAGCATTTGAGCCAAAAGTAGTGACATACCTGACTTAGAGGCTTAATGGTAATAACATTGTCAGTCTGATTGCTATGTAAAGAAGAGACTGGAAATGAATAATGTACAGGAATAAGGTCATACTTTGAAAACTGTTGACTAATAATTGAAGGTAATTATTCCTATTTTAGATAGGATATAGTTAAGGTTGTAAGAAGAAATCAGATTTGGGGTATATATTTAAACTAAAATTGGCAAGATTTGGGCCTCCCTGGTGGTGCAGTGGTTAAGCGCTGTGCTGTGGAGCTGTCGGCAGCAGCTATGCAAGTTCGACGCCCGGCCAGGGAGATTCCCACGTGGCGCCACAGACCTCTCCTGCCTCGCCCGCTGCCCCCCTCAGCAGTACATTTCCATTGATCTGCCTGTGCTGTTCCCCACTCTGTCTCTGGTGAACCCTCTCACCGCCCCATGTCTCTGGCCTATACCCCAGTTTGTATGCATAAATAGATAAATCTTTTAAAAAAAAATTGGCAAGATTTGCTAATGATTGGGTTTGGGATGTCCAATGAAGGGAAGAGTCAGATATGACTGACATTATAAAGTAATGGATTGTTTCCTGAGGGACATAATTGTTTTGTTTTTCATTGTATGCTCCAAATTCTAGCACAGTGTCTGATAGTTGGGTAGGCCCAGAGTAAATATTTATTAAATTAGTTGAGTAAATGAATGAAAAAGTCAAAACACTTTTACTTTTTCAAATAAGAATATTTGATACTTGTTTTACTTTTTCCCTCTTTAAGTTATCTTTGTTGAAAATAAAAAAACTTTCAATATTGAAAGCAAATGAACACCTCTCCATTTTTATACCTGCATTCATAATTTGTTTTTGCCATTTTAACTGTTTTCTTGTTTTTTAACTTGCTTTCTTATAACCTATGTTTTTCTTCTTAGATACTAGCAGCAATCAACCAAAACCTTTCAGACGAGTGAGACTTCAAACAACATTGAGACAAGGTGTCCGTGGTCGTCAGTTTAACAGACAGAGAGGTAAATTTCTAACATTGATTGCATGATAGGATGTGGGATAGTAATAAATGACACAAGTTTCCTAATTTTTAAGCTCCAGCCTGTATCTCATTTTCTAAATTGTCCTGAAGATTGATTAGATAATTCCGCATAAAGCATGTGATGTTAACTGACCTGTAAACTTCTTGCAGACAGATTTGTGCCATAGGTACATAATGGATATGTTTGGCTAGTTTACATTTATTCATTTCTTCCTTTAATTCAAAGTAAGACTTGGAAAAACTCAAGTGTTATAGTCCTATATATAGGACTATGTATTTGTTACTTCTCTGCTGTTGTTATTGTTACATACTTTTTATACACCAGAATAAAGCCTTATGACTGCTTAATAACTAAAAAAAATTGTTTTATTCACGCCACAAAAATATCCAATTGCTATAATGATTTCTACTGAAGATGAAATATCTAAGTTCTGTGTCTGCAGTGCCTCGATACTTGATATTAAAAACAATTTTTATCATTGCACTAGGGTAAGTGAATACTCTAGTTTTAAGCTAACCCCTGAAAAGATGTATTCAGTTTGCTTCCTTTTTATCTCTTATAGGTGTGAGCCATGCAATGGGAGGGAGAGGAGGATTAAACAGAGGAAATATTAATTGAATGTTCTGTAAACTGTAATAACTGTGAATAAGATTGTCAAATCTGTGTGATGATTGTCGAGTTTAAAAAACATTTTTGTATTTAAATTGGTATGCGCATCTCAACAGTTTATTAATAAAATGTATTTCATTGTCAAGATATATTATCCTTTTCTTCATTTTAATTAGTTGCTCTTCCTTTGTTTCTCGTCTAAGGACAGTAGTACCAGGCCTTGGATAAGGTCTGCCCAGAACGAGTAGTGATCGCTCTTGCTGTTCTGCTGGGCACGTCAATGTTATAGTATTGATCTAAATCAAAGAGAAATAATTTTTTTAGTTAAAAGAAAGCCAACCACTTAAATTTAAAAATAGTTTGTGTTGATTATTATGCTCAAAGCTACTTGTTTTAATATCAGAAATACTTGTATTAATTTGAACTTACTGACAAAAGAGTCAGTTGCCTTCATAGATTGACCTTTCATGTTATTTCAGTAAAATTAGATTCAACCTTCCTTTTTCAAAGTAGAGTTTGAGAATAACTGAGTTAGTTTAAAAAATACTAATTCACTGGGTTTTATCTTTTTAAAAAAAATACATTCTGACACGATTCATATAGGTAGAGTGCCTTACATTTCTTAGTTTTTCACAGAGGAGTGTCCCAGGAAATGCTCGTTTAATAAAATTAGTTTCTGAGAAACTTCTTTCTGATCTTGGAGACTATGAATGATGCAAATCAGTATAGCTTTGTGGCAAACAACACCTCTATTAAATGCCACAGGTAATATTAATGGAATAGAATACTGTTTTCAGTAGTAACCAGATGTTTTGTCATAATGGGCTTTAATCATATGAAGGAAAGGGCAGAATTAAACTGCAGTTCAATTTAATTGCAAGTAAAGTGGAAAATCTCTTCCTCTCAGCAATTAGTATTGTAGTTTAGCTTCGCCCCTGCAGTCACCATTAAATACTTGGTGGTTTTGCTTGGGTGATACTCATATTTTCAGAATAAAATTGCATATTTGCGATGCTATTAAGATTTGCTTATTGACTTACCCTTTGAAAAGGCATAGTAATCATAGCCGTCAGGTTTTCTGATGTTGGGCAGTGCTATAGCAGAAGTAACCAAGTTTGGAAGTCCTCTCCACATTGTACTCACTCTGACTTCATTATGGAGGAAATCTGTGGATGATACATTAATTAAAAGTTTCACAATGAAAAGCAATGCACTATATTGAAAAGAGCATCTATTAAGTCAGACACACTGGGTTTTAATCTAATTTGGTCACTTAGTAGCTGTTGACCTGTGGTGACTTATTTAACTTCAGTGCTTCAGTTTTTGCCCCCTCTGACGTGCTCAAGCGCCTGCCTGTTAGGACTGTTGGGAGGGGTTACACTGCAGGTTTGTAAATGATGTGTTTGGAAAGAGGTACTGGATAAATGGTATTTATTATAATTAACAAACCTGAATAAACTATTCCTAACCCACAAAGAAAAAGTACTGCTTTTGACTATTCACTGAGGCATATTGTTTTGCATGAATAAGCTTAAAGTGGTAGGGCTTTTTGGTCAGTTTTTATGTTCAATAAATCCTTACAAGAAACTATATTACATCTACTTCATGTATAAGAATTTTTAATCCGGTACAAAACATTACCTTTGTCTTGATAAGTGACTCTCACGGGTGAATAGTGAATTCTGATGGTGTGTGTTTGAGAAGGTCCTATAGCCCGTTCAAAGCGACGTCTCCTAACCTGTGTTGTTTGTCCATACACTGAATAATTTATAGCAGGCCTTCTTCCAGTGCACTTTCTGGCAGGTTCCTGTTTATATGTATACTGCTGAACGCCACCACCTATTATGTATTAAAAAAATTTGCATAGAAGAGAAAATTATTTTTAATTCCCAAGAAAAGATGGAAAAATTTTGACAAGTGGGGGACATGATCAATGTTTTCCATAAGGCATGTCCAGACATTAATAATGGCTACTAGTCAAGAGTATTATAAAAAAAATCCTGAAATACTTGTTGAATAAAGAAAGCCAACAGATTGCATATTTATTCTTGCCTGAAAGTATCAATCGATGACTCAGATAAAAGTCAGATGAAATTGTGGTTTACATGTTTAGAGAGCTAAATGTATCTTACTGCTCTCAATTTTTTTTTCTCATTGAAAATATTTAATTCCAGCTACTAAAGATATCTTTGACAATAAACCCAGTAAGAAATGAAATGATTGAATAACATTTTCCTGCATGTCAATTCTTAAGTTTTATAATTTTGTCAATTCTGTAACACATACCTCTCTTGAAAAAGTACACAGATTCTGGTCTGTTCTTGTATTTAGCTACGGAGAGAGCTGCCACTATTTTTCCATTTAGACCTCCAAATCCTTTTACAATTTGTTTGGGATACCCTGCATCTCTTACATCATTGGTGAAACGCCAGTACTGAGAATCCTGATCATTAAAAAGAAAATGATGGTAATAGCATTAGGGGAAAAAAATGGTTAGGAATTCAGATAAAAGGGAAGAAGTTTTTAACAAGTGTTAGAAAAAGATTACTGTTTGCTGAAGTGAGTTAGATTTTTTGTTAAATTTTGAAAGACTAGTTTATAAAAATATGGAGACTCCTCTGAAGCAGAGGTCTAGCTAATTTACATTGTCATGGAATAGCTTTTTGCAGATTGCTTCTCAAAGATACTTTTCTTACTTTAAAGAAGTAAGTTTTTCCTTCACAGTTGCATCTAGTAAAAACTGCATCAATGGGGGAGGGAATACCCCAAACTTCAGTAATTCTTCGAGGTGGAGGAGGTCGAGTAAATGGTTTTAGCATCCAGAAATAATGACCTAAAATTGAAAGTGGTAGATCAGCTTACAAACAATGAATGCTAAAACCTATCCTGGAGGAAACTTAAATGAAGATGTTCTAAATCATTTTAAAGTAGAGCAGGTTGAATGTGTTAACAAACACTGTATAACTAGTCAGAACTGTGAGTGCAAGTACAGAAGTCAGTATTTGAACATCTGAGAGTGGCTATTTCTCAGTACTGAAATTTAGCATCACCTTTAAAATATACATATTAGTTTTCAAGTATAGAAAGAACTTTTCAGCTTTGTGACTTAGAGAAAGTGACTCATCTATTAGTTACTTTATCTCTTACAATAAGAAACGACTACTAAAATCTCAACTCCAGGACCTCCCTGGTGGCACAACGAGTTAAGCGCAGCACTATGAAGCTATCCAGAGCTACTGCAGCACAAGTTTGATCCCTGGCCAGGGAGATTCCTACATGGCATAGCAGATCTCTCCTGTCTCGTTTGCTGCTCCTCTCAGCAATGTATTTGAGTCAGTCTGCCTGTTTTGCTCCCCACTCTGTCTCTGGTGAATCCTCTCAGCACCCCCACCTCTGGCCTACACCCCAGCTTGTATGCATAAATAAATAAATCTTTAAAAAAAAAATCACCTCCACTATGCTAGTCTGTAGTGTGTTTCCTTTCAGACTAAATCTGTTATAAGAAGACTAACAGATACGAGAGCTGAGAACATGAAATAACTGCTGATGTGCTGTTTTCTGACAGCATAACTGCTGAACACGCCACCATCAAGATTTTCAAATAAAACAGAGCAGGGACTGCAAAACCTGATGTTATTTCATTTGATAAAACCTGATGTTATTTGATATAAAATTAAAATTTGAACTATTCATCCTAACAGTTGGAAAAAATCTAAGTAGGAACAGTTCCAGCTCTTTGTTTCATTTGTTACCTTAATGTGCCTGTTTGTTCTAGTATTTCAGTAATCCACTCAGGTTCCCATAGAATTTTGTGAGCCTCAGTTGACCCATGAGCTTTCTCTCCAGAAAATTCAGCTCAAAATAGTACTCTCCTAAGGCTCTGCTTCACACAAATGCCAAGAACAAAGTGATGCAGAGAAAAAGAATTATGTTTGTAGCTCACCTCGAAATGCAACCAGTGTCCCGTTGCGCAGCGTAGTCACTGCATCCACTGGCTTGCCGTTGCACAGGTCGGTCTCATCTGAAATAAACAGAAAAACAAATTAAGCCAATAAAAAATGAAATGGAGAAAATGTTTATGTTCTTGTCAAAACCTTCCATGGAGTTTTATTTTCTCTGTTCACCTTTCCCTAAACTCAAAGGGTAGAGTTTGAGTTGTATATATCTCAGAGATGGAAGTGATCAAACTGATATAATTCATAATTCAAGGTGATATGCAAAAAATGAGCAAAAATAAATTGTGACAAAATGGATCGAGTTACCTGCTCTTCCTGTAAATTAGATAATTATTTGTTTCATCTCAAGATGAAACTCCATTTTTCGGTTCTGATTGCTCTTCAGAATTAGTTTTGAAATGAAGATAATGCAGATTTTTGCTTTGCATCGTACTTTCTTTTAAGGATAGACTTACAATTAAATATTTTTGGCATTCTAGACTCCAACTGTGCTTCTTACAGATGCCCTAAGTTCTAACACTAGGTTATTACTTGACTTTCCAAAGACGCAATGTTTCCCATGGCAACTTACCTGCAGAGAAGCTGTAAAACTACAGATTAACAAGTTTGGGTTCTAGATAATTTATATCTATGGACTGATAGTAAATCAGGGCAGTCTGGTTCAGATTTAAGTTAATGTTACCAATTAAAGTAAACTGATTATTACCTGAAAGCATGGGTTTAATTTCAATGTCTTGATTGTGTCCTCCCGCTAAGAAATCACTGCCTGGACTACCCATAGGAGTTAACACTGGGGCGCTGGGAATCGTGTGAGGTTTATCTCCTTCAGCAGCATCTGCATCTTCATTCTTTGGATTCATTTCAACTGTTTCTGAGTTGGTAGTTGGGTTAGGACTCTTGGTGGTCTGGAGCGTGGCTTTTGTTGTGGAGGTAGGGGTTGTTTCAGGCACTGGTGTTGTAGTCATCTTTGCAGGAGTTGGTGTCGTCTTTGGTTTTTTCACTCTAGGCTTTCTGGTAGAACCGGGCTTTCTGGGGGCTTTGGTTGGTTTTCGGGGTTTAGGAGTCACTTTAGAATCAGTAGCTGTAGTTTTGGGAATAACTGTTGTTTCTTCAGGTTTCTCCATAGCTTCTTCAGCTGTCGTCGTCTCTTTTGTTGTAGTCTTGGGTGCAGCTGTTGTAGTTTCAGGTGTAGTAGGTTTGTCCTTTTCTGTTGTCTTGTCTTTAGCTGTTGTCGTTATTTGGGGTTTGGTCACTTTGGGAGTCTTGGGTGTAGATGCAGCAGGCTCCTTGGGGCTGTTTTCAGTAGCCTTTGGTGTGGGTTCTGCAGGAAGCTCAGGAGTTGGTTCAGCAGGATTCTTGGGAGTAGTGGGAGACTCCACAGTGCTAGTTGGAGTAGAGGCCTCTGAGGT
>PVIJ01007660.1:0-80657 GCA_004024925.1 Scalopus aquaticus
AAAAAAAAAATAAAAAAAAAAATGGAAAAAAAAAAAAATAAATAAAGGAGAAGACAATATAGAGCAGGGTCTTAATTCTGTGATTATCAGTTCCTCTTCCTGTTGTAATCTATGGTGTTTAGTAAGGAAAGGTGTTGGTCATGGACTTGAACGGCCTTTTCTACTAACTCCAAGAAATGTGATTGCAGTGGGTTGAATGGTAGACACCCACATTTCTCCCCACAAAAAAAAGATATGTCTACATTTTTAAACTGAAATCTGTGAAAGTGGCCTTATTTGGGAAAATGGTGTTTGAAAATATAATTAAGTTAAGGATTGGGGTGAAGAGGTCATCAGAGATAAGCCCTAAAACCAATGAGAACTGTCATTATAAGAGAGGCAGAGAGAGGTCTGACATAGACAGAAGAGGTAAAGGCAGGGTGATCACAGAGGCAGAGATAGGAATGTGATGGCCTCAAGACAAAGAATCTGGGCAACCATCAGAAGCTGAAAGAGGCGAGGAGGGAGTAGAATTTCCCCTAAGCCTCTGGAGTGAGCATGACCTTACAGACATCTTGATCTCAGAATTCTGTTCTCCAGAACATTAAAGAAAAAAATTCTGTTGTTTTACAGCAACCAAGTTGTGGTAATTTGTTATAACAGCCACAGGAAACTAACAGAGTGAGTGAGAAGTACATAACCACTTGGAAGCTCTGTTTCCTCCCTGCAAATGACAAATGAGTAAATCCAACCTTGAAGAGCTGTTGCTAAGAGGAGATTCCACACATGAATATGCCTAATGCTATCCCTGTTGCACACTTGGTGCTCAAGACAAGAAGTTGAAGGGAGAAAGAGGTAGTATTTGCATTTACTGGAACATGTAGCAGTCAGGATACAAAGGGCAGACTAGCAAAACACAAAGCAAACTAGCCTAGGTTTGGTTGAAAATTATTGGAAGTTCCCTGGAACTGCAGATCAGGTGTACAACTGAGCCTCGGAAAAAATAAGATAAAATAAACTAGGAATAGAAGGGAACACTCTCAACTTGTTAAGAATATCTAATAAAATCTTACAATAATAAAACCTTCACTTAATGGTGAAAAACTAGATGTTTTCCACTATGATCAGGAATAAGCAAGGATGGTCCTCTTACCATTACTTTTTCATTATTGTATTTGAGTTCTGGCTAATGTAATAAGACAAAAAAAGAAAATAAAAGTTATACGGTTTGGGAAGAAATGAAACTATTGTTTGCAGCTGACTTTATCTTCTATGAAGAAATCTAAAAGAATTGACAAAAAAAAATACATGAAACTAATAAGTGATTGTAATAAATTGTAGGGTGTCAAGTGGAATTTGACATTAACATTTATATTCACACCCCAAAATGAAATACTTAGGCTTAAAGCTAACAAAATATATAAAAAGATATATATGAAGAGAATTACAAAGCTCTGATAAATGAAATTAAAGAAGAGGCAAATAAATGAAGAAATATTCCATGGAATCAGAGAAATTCAGAATTGTTAACAAGTTAGTTCTTCCCAACTTGATCTATAAAATCAGTGTATTCCAAACGATATTCCATCTACTGTCTTGTTGATATCACAAACTGATTATAAAGCTTATATTCACAAAAGACCCAGAATAGCCAATATAATCTGAAGTAAAAAATGGAAGTTGGAAGACTTTTTGGAAGTCTGACATTATTTGACTTCAAGACTTATTATAAAACTACTGTAATCAAAACAGTGTTATGCTGGTGAAAGAAGAGACAAACAGATCAATGAAATAGAGTAAAGGGCCCAGAATTATACCCATCTAAATATAGTCAATTGATCTTTGATGAAGGACCAAAAGCAATTGATGGAGCAAAGATACCTTTGTCAACAAATGAAGCTGAAACAAATAGATCTCCACATGCAAAGCAAACAAACAAACAAACACAGGCTTTATACCTTTCACAAAAATTAATTCAAAATCAGTCAAATGCAAAACTCTAAAACTCCTAGAAGATAATATAGATGACCATGAAATGGCAATAACTTTTTAGATACAACACCAAAGGAATGATTCATGAAAAAAATGATAAATTGGACTTCTTTAAAATGACTTTTTTTTTTTCTCTGTAAAACCTAAGGCATGAGTATAAGAAGATAAGCTACAGACTGGGAGGAAATATTTGCAAAAGGAACATATGATAAAGGATTGAATCCAAAATATACAGAAAAGCACTTAAAACTCAACAATAAAAACAACCAGTTCAATTAAAGAAATGGTCAAGGACCTTCTCAGTCACCTCATCACAAAAGATAAACAGGTGGCAGATAAGCATACAAAAAAATGCTCCCCATCATATGTCATTAAGAAAATGCAAATAAAAATAACAATGAAATGCCAGCATACACCTAAGAGCATGGCCTGGCAACACCAAATGCTGGTAAATGTGTAGAGTAGAAGAAGCTCTCGCTAATTGCTGGACAATAAGCACAATGGTACAATCACTTTGGAAGACAATTTGGCAGTTTTTTACTAAAAACAACATATTCTATCCATATGACCCAGCCATTGCAGTCCCTGGGATTTACTCAAATGAGTTGAAGGCTTATTGCCACACAAAAATCTGTACACGGATATTTATAGTGGCTTTGTTCATAATTGCCATAACTTGGAAGCAATTAAGATGCCCTTCAGTAAGTGAATTAATAAATAAACTGTAGCAAGGCGAACAATGGGATATTATTCAGATTAAAATGAAATGACTTATGAAGCCATGAAAAGATATGGAGGAAGCTTAAATGCATAATTCTAAGCAAAAGCGCCAATCTGAGGAGGTAGCATAGTGTATCATTCCAAGTATATGGCATTCTGGAAAAAGTAAAACCAGAGACAGTAAAAATGTCAGTGTCCACTGGGGTTAGGTGTGGGAGAGAAATGAATAACCAGAGCACAGAGGAAATGTATAATGACCAGTATCCATCACTAGAGTATTCTACAGAGTATCTTCATACTCTGTAGAATACTCTAGTGATGGATACTGGTCATTATACATTTGCCCAAACCCACAGAATGTACACCAGGAGTGACCGCTGATGTAAATGGTGGACTTTGAGTGATAATGATGTGCCAGTGAAGATTCATCCATTGTAACAAATGCCCTGTCCAGGGAGGAATATTAATAAAGTAGGAGGTTGCGCATATATGAAGCAGGGCAGATATGAATATGGAAAATCTCTGTAACTTTCTCTCAGTTTTGCTGTGAATCCACAACTGCTCCAGAAATTTAAATCTTTTATTTTTTTTAATCTTCTAAAAATAATAAAATAGAGCCAGAGACCCTAATACCTCCAGAACTTTCTCTCTGGATTTCTCTCTGAAGGTAGATGGCATTAATTTTCACTGCAGAATGACTTTCTCAAACAAGTGAGGGCTTAGACTTTCCTCCAACTTCAGATTACCTTTTATAGGAGTCACACCGCCCTATTCTCCTTGACAATCCTTCACAATCTCCCAGAAGCCATCCTGATTGGTTAGGTGCGGGTCAGGTCCCACTGGTGCTGCGAGTGTGGAGCGGGAGGTGTAGTGGAAGCCTTCTCCAGGTGGTCTCGCATGAAGAGAGAAGTGTGGTGCACAGATGAAGCTTTTGAGGCCACCCCAGACATCTGGCACTGTCTGGGGGTGCTGTCTACAGATACTGTGCCACCCAGTGCCAGCCTTCCCACTTCCATGAAATTGTTTGGTGCAAAGTTCAAAGGTGGAAAAATTCAAACTTTTACTGGATTGGGCAATGTTAAAAGATAGCATCCAATTGTTCTACCCAATAGATTCTGGTTCTTTTCAACTGTCCTCCCAGTTGGGAAACTTGTGTTTCTGGCACATAGATTGGAGAGGGGAGGAGAGAGAAAGACTGAATTGTAAGGCGATATGAAACCACCGACTGGGCTTAGGAGGGTTATACCCCAGTGTTGGCTTAGCTGCTCTTCTCTCCTCCATAAAATGAGGGTCAGCTTTCCCTTTGCCTACTCTGAGGCTTCCCCACCTCCCTTAGGGTCTTTAAAGGTATTGATAAAAAGTCCAGCTGCACATTCCAAAGGAAATTATATGTCTCCCTGGTCATGAACTCACCAACTGTCCTCCTTATGGGCTGGATGGCACTCAGGGCAAGCCCTCTGGTTGTTTTATTCTTACCATCAGGTGTGCAAATCTGCTGCTTAATAATGTTTGGGGAAAGTTTATTTTTCTGCCATAATCTCAAGAATTTTTTTCATTACTAAAACATCTTTTAAGACCTGGAGAAAAAAAATAGATATGAGGGAAAGGGGTTGGGAGGGATGAAAATCTGGGAGTCAGGCAGATGAGATTTGCCCAGGATAAGTCAGCTGACAAGGGACACCAAAATTGGATTGTCTGCCTTTTGCCCAAGTGCACACACCCTAAACACGAACCAGGTTCTTGCCCTTATGCTCTGTTAATGAATACATTCCTCCTCCTCAGCTCGTCCTGTCAGGTGCAGGGTCAGTATATTCTGACCCAAGTTGCCCTCTAAGGAATTTATTCATGGCTTCTAAATGGCTAGTCCTGGGGCAGATGACTAACAGGTAAGGCATTGCCAGGTAAATGACCTCAAGTGTTTTCCTAATTAAGAAGATGTAATGCATGGAACCAGACACTTTTTAGAAGCCACAGAAGACCAAGGTCCCAGGCAGAACGCTTGACCCTAGGAAGAATTGTAACAAGTGGCTGAGGCCAAAGTCCATTATGAGTGGTACTCCTGGAGGGGGTTGCTAATGAGGATAGATAGCCCCAAGGAAAATGCTAAAAAGTTTCCCAGTTTGGGGTGGAGACTCTGAAATAATATTTAAAGGACAGCAGAAGTAAGAGCATTCAGCTGTCAGGATGTAGAGTTCTGGATTGAGCTTTTTTGTAGCTGAGCGACTAAAATGGTTTTCAGTTTGGCGGTTGTTACAGCCGAGGAAAGAAAGTGAAGACCTGGAGCCAGACGCCTCGCTGAGCTGTGAGTGTGGCCACAAATGTCTGGCCTTTTGGCTGTTTTCGACTGCTGTTTTGAGTGTCACTGGTCTGGTGTTGTGCTAGTGCATTGCAGAAACTCCAGGAGCATCTCCTGTTGTGTCCTCTGTTTTCTTCGTAAATTGGAACCTGACCTATAGTCTGGCTGCTGCGTGTCCGCAGAGGCAGGAAGATGCTATCTTGGGCACGTGGCCTAGTGTTCCAGAGAGGAGCTCTGCATCTTCAGTGGAAGGAAACCACTGTCTTGGCTGCTTTTTGTTTGGGACTTAAAAGGACAGGACATTGCTTTGGGTGAGGTAAAAAACCTTTTTTGGCCTCAGTGACTCTTTGTTTTCCCCCGGTTTATTAAATAAATTCCACTGTTGTTGTTTCCTGAACCTGAGTAGTCTTGCAATTATGCGCACGGGTAAAGAACTCGGACAGTGACCGGTAAGCTATTTGGGCAGCGTCCTTGGCTGGTTTTAGTGCCCCTTCCTGTGCTGTATCAGAATCAGATGGGTGACAGCAACTTATGACAGCTCCTCACCTGAACTCAGGTACTCTCTTCATTGGTATCCCCATTGCCTCACCTGCTTCTGCCTCTAAAGTATCCCCACTGTCTGCTTCTCTCTAGCAAAGCGCTCAGTGCTGCATTGCAATCATTACTCTCCCATCTTTACTAGACAGAGCCTCTGGCCCAGACGCCATATAGGAACTCAGGAAATAGTATTGACATTCAGTAATTGCATGAATAAACACATAAATGGAAAAAGAGAACTGTTTATCCTTGGCCTCCTTTGTCTTTGATTAGGTGACAGGGTGTGAGACTTAAGTCACTGCAAGCTACTCCTATCTGTCCATGGCGAGATCTACCTGGGAAATGCTATACTCACGCTCAGCAGATGGTTGTCATTAAGAGTCCTGTGCCTTTTTTCACAAGAGAAGCAAAATCACCCCTGGATCATTCAGGGTTCCACCAGAATAGCCAAAGGCTATTCTAGAGTCCTAAAGACTTCTCATAGGGAAGGTGGGAAGTGGCCTTATGCCCAATGAAGCCTGAGTTTGCATTGTCTCTATTTGTTGTTCTAATTCCAGATCCTGTCAAAGACAGACACACAAAATATCTCTACATATCTTTTTGCATTAGCTCTGGCTCTGCAGAGGCTTGTGGGCCCTCGCAATGGGAGGGGAGGGAGATGAGGCCTGAATATAGGGTCCCAGGGCCTTTTGAGAACATATGAGTTCAGGTTCCTAACTCTTGTTTCAACTACAGAATTTCTATTTTTATCTGTATAATATATTGAGCATTTGAAGGAGCCTTTTGAAAAGAGTTGCCCTGCCAAGTAAGCTTGAAAATCAATCATTAGACTAGATAAAGTCTCAGCACCTTCCAGCTCAGCCTGTCAGCAAATTAACACCTGGTCCCACCCATCGAGGTGAAGCATCCCCTGAGGACAGGTTCAGAGTAATTTGTTATTTGTATTCTCTTATGATGTTCATTTCCAATTCTCAAGCAATCCCAAACAAAGGACAAAAACAAAAGTATTTTATTTTCAATCTTCGTTTGGCTTTCTAAATTTGGAAATTATGTGCTTAGAAGAGCTGTGGCATGTCCAAAAAAGTTGCTATTACGCTTATGCAGGTTTGTCCTATTCCAGCCAGAAGATAACTGTGAGCAGTGCTTACATTTCTCAGCCAGCTCTACCTAAGTATAGTCTTCTCTGGTATCCACTTGCAGACAACAGAAAATCCCCATGCATTTTTCTGTGAAGAGATCGAAAATAAACAAAATTATAGTCCTCATACTGATATCAGAATTCTTCCAACGGAGGGAATTGCCTTTGTTCGGAAGAAGTAGCCCCGTAGCTATTTGCTATTTCTGGGGAGAAGATGGGACATTGAAAGACAAAGATTAGCAGGTTCGAAGTTCCAAAGGTGTGGGGGGGGGGAAGGGAAGGAAGTTGTTCTATGTAAGACAAAGTGTTTGTTGCTTGATAAAGCTGGGTGGGGGAAGAGAAAAGGAAAACATGGTGGGAGATAGTTCAGATCACCCATATTGAGAACACTGAGGTTCACTGAGGTGATAAGTCATGGAAACACTCTGAGGGTAAAGTGGTCGAAGCACATTTCAAGAGCCAAGGAATCTATTGTTTGCACATCTATGATATAAAGCCTTCCTCTGCATTCTCTCCCTGCCCCCACCAACAAAATCTTACATAGTCTTCTATTGTGCCTTCCTTGCACAGTTTTTATTCATTTGAGGATTTTGTTTTTGTTTTTTTAGGAACTCAAAAGTTTTGACTTGTAGGGATCTAGTACAGAATGGAGACAGTACCCACAGAGGTAAAACACAAGGAAATGAGTGCCCAGAGGGCTAAGGAGGAGATGAGAATGCAAACCCCTGGAGGTAGAGCTTTCAACTTCAATAGGCCCTAGAAGGAGAGAGTAAGAAAATTTACCTGGTTTTCATGAAGCAGGGGTCCTGGCATACTTTTAGGCTGCCTGTCCCCAGAGCATTTCATTATTCCCAAGTGGTCTGCAGATGAGCCTCAGTGATCTGCTACCAGGAATACCAGGGAACTTGCCTTGCAGTTACAGCTTCAAGCGGAGGACCCATCGCTTTCCTTAGGGGGGTGAGTTCAGCTGATGCTGATGGAGATAAGCAGAAGGATCAGGACCCATCGCTTTCCTTAGGGGGGTGAGTTCAGCTGATGCTGATGGAGATAAGCAGAAGGATCACTGAAGGGTAAATGAAAGAACGATCAGGGAGCCTCCCTGGTGGTGCAGCAGTTAAGTGCTGAGCTGTGGAGCTGTTGGCAGCAGCAATGCAAATTCGAAGCCCAGCCGGGGAGATTCCCACGTGGTGCAGCAGACCTCTCCTGCCTCGCCCACTGCTCCCCTCAGCAGTGTATTTCCGTCCATCTGTCTGTGCTGCTCCCCACTCTGTCTCTGGTGATCCCTCTCGCTGCCCCACGCCTCTGGCCTGTACCCCAGCTTGTATGCATAAATAATAAATCTTTAAAAATAAAAAAAGAATGATCAGGATTTTCTACCCGGCCGCCATTAGCATTAATGATAGATCCCTGTGGTCCTACACGCATGCCTGATGGTGGGCACCTGAAGTAGGATGTGGTACGTGAGTGGGCACACATGGGCCTAGAGAGACGAGACTGAGCATATAAGGGCGGCGTCACAGAGGACACGGCACAGCAGCAGGGAATAGAGCGTGACAGTGGAGAGCCCACGAGAGAAAGCCAGAGAGCCCAGAGAGAGGAAAGATTTGCAGGTGGCTGGGAGGCCTGTGGCCTCCCAGATCCCCAGGCCCCCTGCCTGCCCTGTACCTGGTTGCCTCACTACAAAAGATCATTAAAAGCCTGAAAAAGCCACCGAGGGCTCCAGGATTCTCATTTGCCACCTGCCCAGATCATAGAGAATCTTCCCTGTGTCTTCCTGCCATAAAAATCACCCACAGATCCCCTCAAGTCAACACCCGGATCTTGTGGTCAGCAACTCTCTCAGACCCAGGCAAGGATGTGCCTCTGTGAGTCAGAGGATGCTACAAGTCAAAACTGATCAGAAATTACATTAACTCTAACCCCAAATACAGAAGAAAACTTCAGATGGATTAAAGATTTAGATATAAAGATTTGGATAGAAGAAAACATTGGCGATACATTCTATGACATCAACAATAAAGATGTCTCTGGTGTCTCGACCCCTATGGCAAGGGAATAAAACCAAATATAAACTATTGGGCAAAAAAGCAAAAGAAAATATAAGACAGTTAAAAAGTCACCCTGTTGAATGGGAGAAAGTATTTACATAATATATAACTATATAAGGGATTAATATCCAAGATATATTTTTTAAAACTCACACAATTCAACAATAAAAAGAAAACAATAAATGGGTAGCACATAGGAACAGATAACTCACCAAAGAGGATATCCAGAAGACCAGTATACATCTAGAAAAATACTCATTTTCTCTTTCAGTGAGAGGTATACAGGTTAAAACCATAATAAGATGACATGGCACAGCCATGAGAATGACACAGCAAAAAAGAAGCAGAGAAACATGAAACCTATTATTTTCTAGATGGGAATGTAAACTGGTATAACCATTATGGAAAGCAAACTGGACTGATCTTAAAAAACTAAAAATGGAAATACCATGTGATCCTGCAAGCCCACTTTCAGGCATTTATCCAAAAATTATAAAACACAGAACCCCACATGGTCCGCAATGTTCACAGCAGCTTTATTGACAGCTGTCAGAGCATGGAAGTAGCTGAAACATCCATTTGAAACCGGTGTGGTCTGTTAATTTAGCCCCTGAACACCACAGGTTCTTGCCCCATGAAGCCATACAAAGGAATTCACAGACTTTTTCGATTAGTAAGCAGAGAGAAGCAAATTTTATTCACAAAAGCAGTTTATTTAGAGGAAAAAGAATAAAAGCAAAGACTCCAAGGCAGCGATGCCAAGAAGGGACAAAAAGCGCCAAATGGGCCTGTGTCTAGGGGACATTTAAACTTTTTTTTCTCTATTCTAAAATGTCATCATCCTATTTTGTGACTGACTATTTCTCCTAGTGGCCATACTCCTCTGGGCTGATGTGGCCATTTTCCCAGCTCTTACCTTAGAGTTTCTCCTTTTTCCTCCCCTGTCCTAGGTCTCCTAAAATTTACTGCCCCCATTAGCCTTCCTGGATTTTTGACCTCATCCCTGGAGTACGTTTTGGTTAGCACCTCTTAGACTTCACTGTCCTTATCTCCAGAACCTCTTTAACTCTCCTGAAGTCCCTGTCTGTACTGTCTGTGAAGCTGCCTAATTAATCCTAACTTGCCCTAGGACTCACAGTGGTGGATGACTGGATCAAGAAGATTGGCATATTCACATCGTGGAGTATTATGTAGCCATAAAAAAGGAGAGATGCATCTATTTTTAACAAAATGGTGAGAATTTGAGAAAATTATGTGTAGCAAAGTAAGTCAGAATGATGAAAAAGAAACACTGGACTTTTGCACAGTAAACAATTTTTCAAAACCCAGTGAATGTCAATAAACATGTTAAGGACACTGAAGTTGGGGTGGGGGAGGGGATATAAAGGGTGGTATGAGGGAAATAAATAAATAAATGAATAAATAAATAAATAAATACAAAATGTCTCAATTCAGAAAAAAAGGAACCCTACATTAAGAAAAATCACAAGATGTTTCAGGCCTCTGCACTGTTTGTATAGCACAATCCACACTCTTGAAACAGCGGGTCATTATTAAGACCGTTCAGGCCCCCTAGGTAATGCTTCTCCACATCTTTGGTCTTCTGTCCTTGAAGCAAAAGGTGGGCACATTGAAATCCTGGGGAGATCTGTGTGTTGTCCCAGTTTAGACATAGACAGGAGTCATTGGGCTTTGCAGAGCAGCGTGCTTGTGAGCCACGATGGGGGCGGGGCTGGGTAACAGAAAAGACAGATGCAACCTTTCTTCTCAGATAGTCTGAATGGATGGTTTCAGGAAAATGCCAAGCTCTCCATTTTATGACCTCTCTTCACTTTCCAATTCAGAATGCTAGGTGAATTCCCTATTTGACACTGAGTTTGCAAGTGATGATTGATTTTACACTCTAATTTGCACATCCGTAGGTCCAGATGTGATGTGCATGAAACATTTGCTGATTCTTCAGCAACTACATGGACATGGAAACATTTTTGAAACATGTTTAAATGTGAAAATGTTTGAAATGTTTGAAATCTCTGCTTTTTAAGGAAGGAAATTCTGACCTCTGCTCTAACATGATAAACCTTGACATTATGCTGAGTGAAACAGACCAGTCACAAATAAGACAAAGCCTCACCATCCGCTGATATATGTTTCCTGGGGTCGTGAAATTCATGGACAGAAAGCAGAATGCTGGCTTCCAGAGACAGGGAAGAGGGAGGAATGAGATGTTGTTAAATAAGTGGAGTTTTACTTTTGCAAGACGAAAAGTTATGAGGATGGGTGGTGAGGATGGTTGCACAAGATGTGAGTGTGTTTAAAATCCTCCATGCTACACTTAAAAATGATTTACGTGATAACTTTAAGCTATGTCTATACCCATAATTCTAAAAAATTACATAAATTTGCAATTAAAGTAATCATATTTTAATCTATTTAAAACATACTTTATATTTGTGAGCTATTCATTAATTAGAATTTATATTATGCCTTTTAATGTTAAGAGGAATCTTCAAATATTTTAGAAAACTTTTTTTTTCAGAAATATCTATCAAAAAGTCACATTTATTATTTAACTTTTTCCACTCACTTTACATTTCTGATAAAATACGTTTGCATTTTGTACATATCAAATGGTACTATTTCACTCATTAGTCTATTATTTTGAATAATAACTTTTTTCCCGCCACCATCCCTTGTACCCTTTGACCCTTTCTCCCCCAACTCAGGTTTAGAAGCTACCCTTCTTCTATTGCTGTCTGCTAGTTTTTATAAGTATTTTGTTTTGTCAAATTGTCCCTATGTAAATGTCCAGTATTTGACTTTGTCATTCTGATTTGTTTTATTACACATAATTTCCTTGAACTCCTTCTATTTTGCTGTAAATGGCAAGGTTTCATTTTTCCTTATGGTTGTGTAATATTTCATCATGTGAAGATGCTTGCTTGGTACTCTTAACCCTTCCCACACATGATAAGCTTTCATTGCTCTGTGTCATGTGCCAATCCCCCAAACAGGAGACCTTCTGCTGGTGATGACGGGTCTACTCTCAGTGCCCTGCTGCTTCCCAGGCATCCTGGTGTTTTTCTTCTTGCTGCTCACTCTGCCCAGGAAGACTTCTGTCCTATTTCTAATGCCTAAATTTTGAATGCCCTTTTTTATTGCCTAAACTTTACCTCAAAACTCAGCCCTAATCTCACCTCCTCCAGGAATCCCTCAGTCATGTCAGGTAGAATAGATGTGCCCCTGTCTGCTCCCTGCGTTGCCATGCACACCCTCTGTAACTATACACATTTCATGGCATTATTACTATCTATTTCCTGCTCCAGCTACGAGTTCCTTAAAGTCAGATATTCTGCTTTATACCTTCCTGTCCCAATCTCTAGTCCAACAAACACTACTGAGTAAGTATATATTTTCTTCTGACTCTGGTATGTGAAGGTATTGGTTAAGTAGGGTAACCTTAACCAGATTTATACCTATTGTCCCAACATAATTAGAAATGTCACCCACTTTCATTCTCAAATGTGTCCCAGTTTCATAAGTCAATCACAGTGAGGCATCTTAGGGAGAAAAGCATGATGTTGTTACATTGTCTTCCCTAGGACATGTCACAGCATAATAAGAATTTAAAAACTGGATAAATAGGAAGTATGTTCTGACTTTCTAAATTATGAATGGGGAATAGTTTTTCTACCCTCTCACATCAACCTGTTCATAATCTGCAAGTTGAATTTCTCCCTTCACTTACCCCCTTCACACTCATCATGTTTGTAAAACCCAGGAAACTATTTTCAGAAGTTACAGGACCAAAAGCTCTCAAAGGCTAATGGTACTGTTTTCTTTGCTGAGGCCAGTGCAGGAGTGGATAAATGTGCTCTGGAAGCAGTCTCAGCGTGTCATCTGGGATATCTCGCTGTTTAGAATATTTCATTGCCTCTGATTAACACTTTACAGAATTCATTTGGGGACCACCATCTTGCCATGACCCCACCATGGACTCTTCACTCCAGTCAGAAAACCACTGTGGTCTTAGGGAGCTAAACCTTCTGATTTATCTGCCTCTTTAAGGAATGAGGAGGAGGGGACTCAGAGGAAAATACCAATTCATATTCATATTGTATTTTTACAAGACAAAAAAATAAAAGGAGAAGAAAGAAAGAGGGAGTGATAATTACTCTCTGCCCCCAGGTCCTGACGAAGTGGTGAGCCTGTCAGACACTTGAAGTAGGCGCCACGGATTGTGTAAGCTCTGCCCGGCTGGCAGCCTGCCTGGTTCACTTCACAGAGATATCTGATGGTTCTGGCAAGGCCAGGTGGGGTGGGAAGACGCCTGGGACCCAGGGGAAAAGCATGGGGGAGGGAGAGGACAATGGGAATCTAAGGTGCAAGATACAGGGGACGTGGAAGCGTTGATGCCACAGGCATTCCTTTATTCCATGGATTGGGGACAACCCTGTGTCCCCATGCTGGAGAGGCTTTGAAGGTCACACCCCATGGAGGATGAGCCCACGTCACTCCTTACTCATGAGTGACCCTCCTTCCAAATCCTCAGCAGATGCAGAATTTATAAAATGTCAACCTGCTTCCTTGCTGTGAGGGATACCTCTACCTCCTTGGACCCCACCTCCCGCACCGGGCTTTTGCAGTGACCTGCTTGTTAGACAGCTTGGGGGAGAGGGGGCCATGGAGGCAAATATGGGAAAAGGGATTAACACAAAATCCCCACCTCCCGTGTGGCAGACACTGTCCTGGGAACTGTCACACATTTTTGTCTTGCGTGATCCCCTCCTTGACCAGCAGCATCGACTCCTATCCCGTCTTAAAGACGGGCATTGGCGAGTTCAGCTTTGCTAGTGAGGAGCAGACCTGGGCCTTGAAGTCAGGCATTTTGGACTCTTTACAGACGGTTTGGCACTTCTGTGTGATCACAGGCACCCTAACATCTTCTGCCAAGACCTACTGTCCCCTCTCTTCCTGAATGTCTGCCCAGTTCTCACTTCATGCCTGGGTTCAGCCTGGCCCCTGTGCTGCCACCGCCTCTTCTCTATGGGTCATTTCATTTTTTTTTTAAAGATTTATTTTTTATTTATACATACAAGCCGGGGTACAGGGTGGAGGCGTGGGGCGGCGAGAGGGCTCATCAGAGACGGAACGGGTAGCAGAACAGGCAGATCAGAAATACACTGCTGAGGAGAGCAGCGGGCAAGGCAGGAGAGGTCTGCCGCACCATGTGGGATTCTCCCCGGCCGGGCTACGAACTCACGTCACAGCTCCACAGCGCAGCGCTCAACTGCTGCGCCACCGGGAAGGCCCTCTATGGGTCATTTCTTTCTTTTTTTTTTATATATAATATATATTTTTATTGTTATTTATGTCTTTTACATTTTGCATTCCCCTTGGGTAGCCCACCACCAATTCACCCGTGATCCATCTCCATGGTCCCATGTGTTCTTTTCTATTCCATTTTGTGCCCTTTCCCTTCCCTCCCTCCGGCTCCCTCCTCCCCTCCCCCCCCCCCCACTGATTGTCTCAGTGAAATAAGCCAGAAAGAAAGAGAAAAATATTGAATGGTTTCACTTATAACAGGACTATAGGGAGGCCGGGTGGGAGAGAGACAATCTATGGGTCATTTCTAAGCCACCCTGTAAGGTCTGGGGCAGACGCCCTCCTGTCTGCTCACCAATCTCAAAATGCCTGGCATTTTCTATCTCCTCAGCCCTGTGTGTGTGTCTATTGTTAATATGCATTACATTTTTTTTAAAGATTTTATTTATTTATACATACAAGCTGGGGTACAGGCCAGAGGCGTGGGGCAGCGAGAGGGTTCACCAGAGACAGAGTGGGGAGCATATCAGGCAGATCAGAAATACACTGCTGAGGGGAGCAGCGGGCAAGGCAGGAGAAGTCTGCCGCACCATGCGGGATTCTCCCTGGCTGGGCTTCTAAATAGCATCGCGCGCGTTGCCGACAGCTCCCCAGCGCAGCGCTCAACCGCTGCACCACAAGGGAGACCCAATATGCATTACATTTTTAACCTTAGTTTGTCCTCTTTGAAATCAGAATATGCACATGTAATATAGTCATATACAGCTGACCCTTGAACAATGCAGGGGTTCAGGCCACCCTGAAGTTAAATATCCTTGTATAACTTTTGACCCCCTCTAAACTCAACTACTAATAGTCTTCTGTTGACTGGAAGTCATATAATAACATAAGCAGTGGATGAACTCGCATTTTGTATTTTGTATTTCCTCTTCATTAAGTGGAAGTGCATCATAAAGGTCTTCAGCCTGGAGATCTTGACATTGAGTGGGCAGAGGAGGAGGAAGGGGAGAGAGATAGGAGGAGAGGAAATGGGAGGAGGAGGAGGAGGTAAAGTGGGAGTAGAGGGGGAAGGGGTGGTAGGGAAAGGGAGGGAAGGAGGAGGAGGAAGGCGGTACCCTCCATGTCATCACTTTATGGAAATGTCACCATTTCGGTCTGTTCTGCTTTTCCGTTTCTCATCCTGCCATCTCAGACAGTAGAAATGTCTATAACAGATTCCACAGCAAAATCACTGGGCCCTTCTGCCACCTCATGAGTGAGTTTTCTGTTTCTGCTTCTCCTGCGTCCACTTCCTCATGTCTCCATTCCGTCGTAGTCTTCCGTTCGTTCCTCCCTGTGGGGTCTCCCTGCATAGAAGAGGGCCCCACAGCTCAAACCAATGCTCTTCAAAGGCCAACTGTATTTTCCAACAAATGGTTCTATTAATTCAGTAGCAATTCTTCTAACTGAGGGTCATAGAATTGAAGACAAATAGGCTTTCATCTGGACTGCTGTGAGAATTCCCCTTTGCACATTTGTCTATGTCTCCACACAGTGAACTTCTGGGCAGTGGCCTAAGCTTGAGCATCTTTGGGTCTCAGTACTAGCACAGGACCAGGTAATCAAGGCCTCTGAGTAAATTCTCTTGGCAAATAAAAGTGCCTTTATCTGTTATTAAGAGCAAGGACTTATTTAACCGTTGGCTAGATCTTGTGAAATATTTAGTAGCCTTCCTTTGCATGCAAGGCAATTAAGTCACCTCAAAATTAAGGCTCCTATGAAGAGGAGGTCCAGAACGTGGGTCCAAAAGTGGCCAATGTCTCAATTATCTCCTCCTTCTTTCTGCTATCCAACAGGACACCAACAGTATAGGCAGCATGTGCTGGTACATGACTTAAATTAGCAACACAAATGATTTGCTCTTATGCAAACAGCAATGTATTATTAACTGAGGTTCTTACACACAAGTGCCCATGAAGCCAATGGCATCCATCATACAGAAGGGGAATAGCCCTCATTCATTCATTCATTTAGCAGCCATGTGTTTGTATTGGCCTCCTGCAGCGCGCAGAGCAGACACAGCCCACATCACAGGGGAATGGCATTGAACTCTATTTTATTTCAAAAATCAACTGGTCCTCTTTTCTCCCAGCAACTTGTTGTAAAATTGGGGGGAAAGAAAGATGAACCCCTGTGGTCCCTCCTTCTGGAACTCATTAGCTAAGTCCTGGTACCACCAGACCCAGTGAATTCTTCCTGCTACACACCCAGTGAACCCACTTATACAACTGAGACAGCAGGCTACATCATCCTCCCGCATACTTTCTCCAAGGCTGAACTTCTCTCTTTCCTTCTGGGGCCTTGGACCAAAAATGTAGATATTCCATCTATTTACTTGCGGTATAATAGCAACAATAATAATCTAAGCAATTTATTAAGTGATTTAATCCTTCCCATGGCTTTAAAAGGGTCATTACTCTTCCAATTTTACAAAAGGGATAATGGAGGCTCAGAGAAGTTACGTGATTTTCACTAGGCCACACAGCTAGGAAGTGATGAATCCAGTTTGAAATTAGGAAGTCTAATCTATTGACACAGATACATGGTAGGAAAAGGGAAGAGATTTCAACACCCCAAGTAACTGTAAGCAGCTACCCAAGGCAAACTCACTTTTTTGGC
This sequence comes from Scalopus aquaticus, assembly GCA_004024925.1. Classification (NCBI taxonomy): domain Eukaryota; kingdom Metazoa; phylum Chordata; class Mammalia; order Eulipotyphla; family Talpidae; genus Scalopus; species Scalopus aquaticus. The sequence goes on from PVIJ01007660.1 coordinate 16,694, forward strand.
CTTGTTTCTGTATTCAAGTGTTGTGTAGACTTAGTGATTTTACAGTTGCAACCACCGTGCCAGTCAGTTGGCTGCATCTCAACAGCCAAAATGAAGGGAGACTCCAAGGCTTGATTTGGCAAATTCAGAAGGAAAACCTTGCTACTGGGGGATAGATGGGAGGAATTTCCTCCTCCCTGCTCTCCCTCCATCCTCTCATTTCCCACTCCAGAACTTGCCTTGGCTCAGCCTGGGACCAGGCCTTCAGGGCAAACTTGCAGCTTCATTTAGAATTGATGGTTCATTGGTTTGCAACTGTGCCAGGCACTGCTTCATACGTTATATATTTATTAATTTCCTGGTATTCTTGGGCACCATGCCATTTCATTAAGGGGACTTTGCCACACTTCCAAATAATCCAATAAGGTATGTGCCAGGGGTAGGTCACTCTGCTGACTACTTAGAATGGGGGTGCTTCACATCTGATCCTGTCTATGTGTTAGAGCCATGAGAGTAGAACAGGTATTTCAAGGTTCCTGATTCTGTTGACAGTGAAAATGAAGACACTCATGCACGGCTTTGGGCCCACTACAAAGGGGCACCAAGCACCTGTTGGCCAAAGCAGTGAACAAATAAACATTTGAACAAATGAATGAACAAAGGAATGAAAATGTGCTTCTGCAGTGTTGTATGGATCAACCACAGACAGTACCAAAAATAAGATTAGGGTACAGATATCCTCTGCACTCTGGACTTCAGAGAAAAATCTAGCACCCCACTGGCTTCTGAACTCAAGTCGATCCAAGGCAGAGGGCTGGATCTGGCTGCTCCTGTGAGAGCTGCACCTGTGCCTCCTTTCGTCCTGGAAGCCCCGCTTTCCCCATGTAGGGAGGCAGGCGTTACCTGCCTCCAGTGTTTATCAAGGTGATTCGAATCAGCCCACGTCTGTATCTAAGTCATACTCCCCAGAGCCCACAGTCAGCCTCAGTGATCATGGACAGCTGCTACATCCTCATTTCCTATTTTTTTAAACAGACTATTTTTTTAGAGCAGTTTTAGGCTCACAGCAAAACAGCAGGAAGCAGAGTCCCCTGCCATGCTCTCTCCACACAGTTCCTCCAAGTAGTGACATCCCCCAAAAGTGGATTGTTTAATGATCCATGAAGCCTGCACAAGCACTTCAGCATCACCCATGGTCCATATTTTACATTAGGGTTTACTCCTCGTTTGGGTCATTTGACAGGTTTGGACAAAAATGTGTCTGCCATAATAATATCATAGTCTGTAGGACCAAGACATCGTTAGTGATGTATGACTGGGACTAGACGACTGTTTTGCAAATCCCCTGTGATCCACCTATTCTTGGCATGATTCCCCATGGCAACCACTGATCTTTCTACTGTACTTCTCCTTAGCTTTGCCTTTTCCAGAATGTCAAATCCCTGGAATAATAGTCTGTAGTTTTTAAAGCCTGACTTCCTCCACCAAAGCACATACACTAAAGGCTCCTCCTTTTTCATGGCTTGACACCTCATTCCTTTTTATTAGCAAGTAATGTTCCATTGTCTGGATGTCCCACCTATAGTTTATTTGTCTGTTTCAGGGCATTTTGGTTGCTTCCAATTTGGAGAATTATAAATTAAGTCACCATTAACAATCATGCTCATTTTTGTATGGAGGTAAGTTTTCATTTAAAGATTTATTTATGTATGCATGCAGGAGCTGGGGTGCAGGCCAGAGGTGTGGGGGGTGAGAGGGTTCACTAGAGACAGAGTGGGGAGCAGAACAGGCGGATCTACTGAAGTACACTGCTGAGGGGAGCAGCAGGTGAGACAGGAGAGGTCTACGGCATCATGTGGAAAGCTCCCAGGCTGGGGTTCAAACTATGCTGCAGTGGCTGAGAATAGCTTCATAGGTTGAGGCTCAACCCCTTGTGCCACCAGGGAGGCCGCGTGGATGTAAGTTTTCAACTAATTTGGGTAAAACCAAAGAGTGTAGTAGCTGGATCGTACATAAGAGTATGCTTGGTTTGTAAGAGAATGTCAGACTGTCTTCAGGATGGCTGTACCATCTGCACCAGCAATGAGAGAAAGTCCCCGTAGCCCCACGTCCAGCATTTGATGTCAATGTCGTTTGCTCTGGACATTTTAATTTAAGTGCTATCTCATTGTTGTTTTTTTTCCTCAATGCAAGTGAAATTGTTTAATCGTTTTAGAGCAGTCCAAATACAATACTGATATCTTGGTGTCTGAACCACTTTACCATGTGGATTTTAATTCTTTAAATCATTTTAAGTTGATGGTTAATTTGAAAACTGAGTTGTAATCAAAGCTGTTTTCAAACATTGCCTCAGTGCCTCTTTAAAGAGTCCTATCATCTCATTGCTGTTTTAATTTGCATTTCCCTAATGACATGTGATGTTGAGTCATTTTCTATTTGTTTAATTACCCCATGGTGTTCCTGTAAGGACTAAATGAGCAAATAGAAAAGTGATTAGCACAGTGCCTGTCCCATAATCATTGTTCAATAAACTGCAAGTTTAAAAAAGAAATCACTTTGTCATATGGAGTCATCAGATGTTCTGAAGATAAAGTAAACAGGGTCAATTTAATGCAGTTACTGCTTTGCATTTGGTTACTACTTTTGCTAAACACCCTTTAAATACCCCAGGATCACACTTGCCAGCTCCCAGTATGAGTATTAGTTTTCATATCTATCTTTCCCACATCAGGGGAGCTCACAGAGGCCAGGTCTCTATCTCCCTTATTTGTACGACCCCATCCCCTGGCATAGGACAAGGGTACCCAGCAGATGGTTGGGCATATTTTTTAAACCAAACTACAAATACTGAATGAACCAATCCATACTGGATTTTAGCTCCATGTATAAACTTGGGTGTAGGAAAAAGTCACCAAAGAAATCACAATGTGGAAGCATTCAGGGCTGGTGACACTTTCCCCTGCTACTCTCTGCGCTGTCCAAGTCCTCTGCCTTGGGCTGTTCTGTGGTGACAGAACAGAGTGGGCTCCTGTCTGCCGTACTAGGAGGTGAACATCCTGGCACGAAAATGAATATTCAAGAAGGCAGAGACAGTAGAGCTCTCTCTGAGAGTCCAGGTTTTGCCTTCCCCTTCCAGAGCCACCCACTCTTCCTCCCTCAATAATCAAATAAAATAAATCATCATTAAAATCAACACCATCCTCTTTTATACCTTAATAGCAAGCTTGACTTTTGATGGGAACAAAAGAGTCTTGCAAAGAAGAAAGTTCATTTCCACCAAGTAAAATCCTTATGAGAAACTGCTTGTTCATATATTTGCTAGTAATTCACACTTGTTTACAGTGAGCTTACAATTCATTGAACCCCTCAAATCCCTTTGGAGGGGAATTATAATAATTGCATTTCAGAGGCAGGAAGATTGGGTCATGGAAGGTACAGGTTTCAGTCCCAAAGTTAGCAGAATGAGCAGGGAAGAAAGAAGCTTAGGAAAGGGGAGACCCAGGCAGTCTGTCTGTCCTACAACTCACTCTCCAGGACATTTTCCATCAGACATTCTGCTCCCCACTTGATTTATTGTTCAGTTGACATAAAGCCCGACAATAGTATAATTAAAAGGTTCAGATGAGGGTGCCTGGAGGGAGAGTAATTATTTGCTGAAAGACAAACCTCGGTAAAGGAGCCGCACGCAGGAGTGTCGTGCTCTCCGGGAGAACCCACTGTTCCTACTTGTTGACACAAAAACAGAAAGAGATTTTCTCACTTTTGTCTTCAGAAGAGGCAACTTACATTTTTTCTCATTGAGACGGTTCACCAAGGCCCCACCTGACTCCCTTCCACCCTCGTTCCATGCAGAGCCGTGCTCAAGTCTCTTGGGACCCAAACTTTTGGGGGAGCCTTGCTGTCTTCACACTTCCTTTCAGTCCTCCCAGGACAGCTCTCTGTCCAGGACATTGCTGCCCTTCCCAGTGGCCCCTGAACTTGCCGCAGGGTTTTAAGGACTGTGCTCGGGGGAGGGTACTGTGAGGGCACAGACAGAATAGGTTGGAGAAGGGGATGGATACATAGCGATACACACTGAGCCTGCACTTCTGCACGAACCCATCTGGCCACCAAGGCATATTGAAATGTAAAGATTCATCCCCCCATTTTACAGATGAAGAAGCTGAGGCTCCAAAGAGCAGCAGTCCGTCCGAAACAGCAGCAGGGTTTAGACCCGGGTCTATCTGGTGCTAAAGCTCCTGCTTTTTTCTCTGCTTCAATCTGACTCCCCCAGATGGAACAGGAACCCTGTTCCATCCCCTTCTCCGACCTATTCTGTCTGTGCCCTCACAGTACCCTCCCCCGAGCCCAGTCCTTAAAACCCTGCGGCAAGTTCAGGGGCCATTGGGAAGGGCAGCAATGCCCTGGACAGACAGCTGTCCTGGGAGGACTGAAAGGAAGTGTGAAGACAGCAAGGGTCCCCCAAAAGTTTGGGTCCCAAGAGACTTGAGCACGGCTCTGCATGGAACGAGGGTGGAAGGGAGTCAGGTGAGGCCACGTAAAACATGTCAGAATGCTGTTCACTCTAGCCCATTTGGAAACTCCTCTTGCCATTTCTGGTGAGAGCCTGTTTGAAGTAAAGACAGTTGGCTTTATTGCTGTGATTTCTTGTCCTGGCAGGGACACGCAGCTCCTGTTGACTTTACAGAGTGTTCTGTCCTAGGTCACCGTGACCCCACTGCTCCTCCGCTCCAGGTGTGGTCCCTCCTGAGAAGAATGGCCCAACTTCAGGATAGACAGTATCAGGGGTTAAGTTGAGCTTTCCTGCAACTGCTAAGCTCGGACTTCAGGACTGACGGAACGGGGTTACCTCTCATGGTGCTCTTCATTGTCACTCTTCAAAAAATGGGCCAGGCAGTTCACTTTTTCTATCACAGGCTTTGTTCCAGCCTGTCCCTGGGTTTCCTGTCTTTGTTATTCACCTCACAGAATACTCACCTATGTTTTTTGTGGTGGGGATCAACAACTCCATTTTACAGAGGAAGAAACTGAGGCTTGGAAATTCCAAGCAGCATAGTAGAACAGGATTTGAATTCAGGGAGACCTAGTATTGAATGACAGGTGTGTTCTTCATAACTTTGTGCCTTTGTGAGTATCTCTTCAACTTTGTAGGCACAGTTTCTTTGCCTGTAGACCAAGCAAAGGTGATAAATCTTCCCGGTTTGTTAGACGAATTAAATAGGCTATTTATTTAAAATACCTGGCATGTAGGTACCCAATGGATGGTGGTTAGTATTACTACAGGAATGGTCACTGAGTTTGTTATACATAGTTCCGATGGCTTCTGAGAGACCTGTGCTGAATTTCTGAGAAGTTCTGAGAAAGGCACTGATACCATTGAGCATGTCTGCCCTGGTGTTGGAGGGCGGTGGGCTCTGCATGGAGCCACCATTCCTGTGTTGATATTATTGCCCAAAATCGTATCAGGTGGCATTTGATTCTAGTTCTACCTTTACCTTTCTATTATGTCCACTTTTAGTCTCCCCTACTAGTAATTTCCTGAGAATACTAGTTTCCCATGACAGATGTACCGTAGTATTACAAAGTTCACAGCTTAAAACAATGGAAAGTTATTTTCTCACAGTTATGGAGGCCGGAAGTGTGAAATCAGTATCTCTGGGCTGAAATCAAGAGCCTCTAGAGACTCTAGGGGAGAATCTGTGTCTTGTCACTTCTGGCTTCTGGTGGTTGCTGCCACTCCTTGGCTTGTGACAGCATTACTCCATTCCTGCCTTCTGATAGGTTGTCTCCTCCTCTGAGTGTCAAATCTCCTTTGTCTCTCTCTAAGCAGGTCACTTCTCATTGCAAACTGGATAACCCAGGAGAATCTCTCCGTCTCAAAATCCTTAACCATATGGGCAAAAAATCAATTTTTCCTAATAAGGTAACATTTATAGGTCTCAGGGGTTAGGATCTGATTGTACCACGCTGGGCTTTACACACCTGTCCTCATTAGCCTTTGTAGTTAAGCAGCCTCGTCCACTAGAAGGTCTTATTTCATCCTATAAGAGCAAATTATGAGAAATCCTGACTGAGTCCTGCTTTTACTTAGATTTTAGAGTCCAAGAACAGAGCCTGAACTTTGACTTTTTCTCGGAAGACCAAGTTCCCACCAGGTATTCTGCCCACATTTTGAGCCTGATTCCCCATTATTAAACCCTCCTCTGGTTTCCCACTGCATCCATCATGGAATGCAGGTTCCTAATACCATTTCTGAGTTCTCTGAAGTCTGACTACTTAAATAGTGGGGGTAGGTTGAGTGTCTGTAAGGAATAGATGACGGCATGTAGTGGCTGGACTTGCTGACCCACTGCTTTGATGTGCAGGTGGGCAGAGTGAGTCTCCTACATGGTCTTGCATGGAAGATATTTCTTCCACTTTGTGGTCCCACCATTTCCTAGGTGGGCGAGTAAGGACATGGATATTGTGGATTTACTCTCTTGGAACTTAATTTTAAGACTCTTGAGGCTATCTTAGAATCCTGGTTTGGTCAACCAGAAGTTCCTGTTTAGGGCTTTGACTAATAGAGGAGTGACCCAAAGACAGAATCAGTGAAGATCAGTTCTGATAGCATCATCAGCGCCATCCAGTGGCCAGTGGCAGCAGTATCGTCACCAGGCTATTTATGTTAAAACCTTGGAGCTAGTTTCCCTGGCTCACCTATTTTCTGTGTCTCCTTATCCATTCTTGCCATTAATGCTGTGAGCTCCCAAGAGCTCTACAATTTCCTTGTCTGTTTGAGTTAATAAGCATCAGTTTCTGGTCCCTGAACTAAGAGGTGATCCACCTACTTTTCAGGGGTCATATGCAGATGAAATTAAATGAGACAAGGGAGAAAGCAATGTTTTATGCATGTAAATGTTAAAGAGTTAAAGCTGCAAAATATAAGATTCAGCAGTTGCACTCATAGGTATTGTTCACATTGAAACTGTACGCAGATGTTTATAGCAGCTCTGTTCATGACTACTAAAATTAGCGTAATCAAGATAGCTTTCAACAGGTTAATAGGAAGCAAACTGGTACATCCAGACAGTAGAATATTATTTGGTGATAAAAAGGAACTAACTGTGAAGTCTTACAAAGAAATTGTTGAATCTTCAATGCATATTACTTTTGGAAAGAAATTATTATGGAGCCTACATACTGTGTTCTTCCATTTATATGATATTTTAGTAAAGGTCAGCTATAGAAACAATAAACATACCATTGGTTCCCAAAGCTTCTGGGGTTTAAAAAGGATTTGATAGATGAAGCATAGAGAATGTCTTTAAGGTACTGAAGATGTTCTATATGATACTTTAATGGTGGGTACATCACACAATTCACTTGCTAAAACTTATAGAAAATTATCACAGGAAGAGTGAACTTTATGCATGAAAATTAAAATAATAATGTAGGAGGTTGGGGGACCTAGGATGAATGGCTGATTGTAACAAAATAACCTGACTCTATTATATGACATATTCTCATCAAAGAGTGCTGACCTAAGGAACTGTGGAAATGAGGCGATCTGTAAGACTAAAGACAAAAGCAGCTGCTCAGAAGCTCTGTCTTTTAGTTAGTACCCTATGGGGGTACAGGTTACAGTTCTGAATCCCTTATATATAAATACTTAAATTGAACAATTGAGTAAATACATGGTAGATGGTGGTAGCCAAGTTTCTCACTGTTGGATTGGGAGATTACAGAGAAACAAAGGGAAAAGGCTAGAATGATCCACGGGATAATGGATCATAATTAGACATCGATATAAACTCATGTTTACCTTAATATAAATATAGATAGCTATATGTAGGAACACATGCATATATGTATAGATAGCTCTATATGTGAATGTTGATAGATTGTAGTCTCAGCACTATCACCTCTATGGCCTGAGTTTGACCCCCCAGCCAGGGAGCTGACCCACATGGTACAGCAGACCTCACCTATCTCACCCACTCTTCCCCTCAGCAGTGTATTTCAGTGAATCTGCCTGTTCTGCTCCCCACTCTTATGTCTAGGGAATCCATTCCTCTCTCCTGCACCCCATTTCTTCTATGCATAAATCTATCCATCTATCTATCTATCTATCTATCTATCTATCTATCTATCTATCTATCTTTTTTAAAAATAGTAAAGGTAACCACTACTTTGGACTCAGGACAGCTGCCCAGGAGCCAATGTCTAAAGTAGACATGTCACCTCCATTTTCTTAAGGTAGAAACTTGAGCCCTAGTATACATATGAGGAAACTGAGGTCTACAACAGATGGGAAATTACCTAGCTGCCACTCAACTAGCAAGGGGCCGAGCTGGGGTGGGAACTGAACCATACCCACGGATTCCCCCACTCTCTCCTTTTACCTGGAAACATACACCTGCCTGCCTCTGGCTGGTGGTCATGTGTGTGTAGGAGGGACTTACACACACACACACACACACACACACACACACACACACACACACATTTTCAGTCCCAGCCTCAGCTAGCTTTGCAAATCACTTTCAAACAGCCCCAGACCTCATGATTTGCATTGGCTTCTTTTCCTTTTCCGGTTCACTTAAACTTTGCTGATGGGCAGGCTGGCCACTGGTTCCCCAGAGAGTTTCCAGCACCCCTGAGTAGGTTACACAGACACACTGGGGCCTCTGTCTACATCTTTGCTGCCCTTTTTCTGCTTGCAAACTGCAGGAGGTAGGAAGGAAAACCTGGCGGGGTAGGGGCTGGGTGGGCAGTAAAGGGTAATGGGCAAGGGAGAAGGCCTTGCAAACTGGCTATAGTGGTTGGGAAAACGCTGCTCCTTGCCAGGACACATACACAGTGCTGAGGGTAGTGCCTGCTTGAGGGATGTCCTAGAATTTTAAATTGAAAAATTGCATAGTGATCAGCCGTATACTATACAGCTGCCCCTCTCTGCCTCTATAAGCTCTTCGAGAGCATTCACTCACCTGTTCAATGAGTAGTCACAGAATATTCCCAAGTGCCACAAATCTGTCTGGTCTCACTGTTATCACAAGGAGACTAGCGGTAACTGGGATGAGAGAACTATGCTCTTTTAGGCCGGGGTGAGTAAATCAGTGAGTCTTGAGATTACTGGTGATTAATTGAATATATCTCAGAACTTAGAGGAAAGGTCACAAGTGCTGTTTCCCACGTTACTTTGGGTCGTGGCTCCACCTACCTCAGCCCTAGCTCACTGGATACTGTCCCTGAGCTCCAGAGAAGTTTTTGCAAAGAGGGTTGTGACAGTTTGGACTCAAACTATTGCATAGTATGTGGTGACTGGTCTAAATGCAAGCATGATGGATGTCAACTAATTTCAAATTCTTTTCTGGAACTTCCCAAACAATTTGTCAAATGTCCCTTCCGCTCTTCCACCTCCATTTCTAATTCTGTAGAATGTCATTGTCAAAACTGGGCACCAGTTGTCTAGGAAAAGATGTGTTACATACAAGACTTCAGTGAACTACAATTACCAGAGATCAAGCACTGGGCAGATGCTCTGGATGGTGGCTTTCTCTTGTCTTCTTTCATTTCTTGTTACCCTCACAAGAAGGTGTTGTCAAGTTACAAATAGCACATACCTCTAATTCAGGCTTAAGACCCAAAGCAGAAATAATATGATACTGACATACATCCTTTATTTCTGCCGAAATGTAGAGGAAGAGATAACTAAAGTGGAACATGGGGATTAACCAGCCCAGAAGAGAGAGGCAGCAGGGGTCATTCTCGTGGGAGAGCATAAGAAGGGGGACAAGGAGAATCCTGGCCCAATGTGGGGCCTTCCTTCACCTTGGACTTGGCCTGAGACCCCTTGCAAGTTGGCCCGCTGACTGAAAGGCAGTGTGTGCAGGGCCATGGGGCAGACCAATCTGTTCGACCACTGACAATTTAAGACGTCGACACGATTCACTTTGTCCTTTATACATAGAAACAAAGTCTAGGTCCTCTCTGAACTTTGAAGAGTAGGATGCTCATCGGGATTTTTTTCCCAGAAGGGGCTATACAAAGGGAACTCGCGAGACCTGCCTCTAATTTGCTGTATCATATTAAGTGAGTCATTTGCTCCTGGGCTTTATTTCTGTTGTGATGAGATGGCCGGGGTGTGATCATATTTTAACAGCATGTATTTGTTCTGGTCCAAGGACACACGCTTTCATGCATGTGCCCCTTAATCTTTCAGAGACCCTGAGTGATGAATATTAACAGAGCTCACCAATGGATCAGAACCGCCCTGTGCCCACATTATCTCTGCAGTGTTCTCTCCGGGCTCCTATACGTTTTCCTCACAGTAGCCAGAGAAACCTTCTAAATTGCCCATCAGATTGTGACCCTGCAGTGATCTTCCCATCTGCATGCCCTCGGTTCTGGCTCTCCCCTCCCCCTCACTGCTCCAGCCACTTGGACCGTCTTGCTGAACCTCAACCCCCACTATGCTTTTCTAACTCACTGAGGGCCTTTGCACTTGCTTTTACCTCTGCCTGAAACACTCCTTCCCAAGAGAGTACTTGGGGTCCCCCCCTCAATTCCCTATGTCACCTAGTATCTTATCAGTGTGGGCTTCCCTGACTGAGGCAGTAACACCACCCTGGCCCAATCTCTCCATTTCCCTTACCTTAATTTGCTTTAACCTTATCACCATGTGACACACTATGTATTTACTTGCTCATTGGGTTCTTATTTGCCTCCACTCACTAGGATGTGATACTGGGAGACCAGGACTTAACTTTCATCACCAGTGCATGCTCAAGGCCTGGAACAGTGTCTGATTTACAGTAGTAGCTCAACCAAGCTTTACTGAGAGAATGAATGATCCAATTAGCAACTTCCTCAAAGTCACACTGACCTGGGATCCAAAACCAAATATTCCAGAATGGAGGTGCCAAAGACAGTTAGATAATATAAGAATGACTTGCACTTCCTTGCCACAGAGGTTGTCTGGGGGAGGGGTGGGAATGAGGGAGTAGACAGAACCCCAGAAGAACAGGAAGTGAATGAACCTGAGTTGCATATAACCACTGGAAGGGCCTGCCTGCTCCATGTATACTGAGGTCCACCAGCCAGAAATGTTGACAGGAACTGAAAGAGCAAAGGGGGGTCTCATTGTGTATACCAGAAAGAATGCCATACAGAGGGGGCCCTCTTTGCACTCGTAGGGGAATGTCGTAGACTGTACCTGCACCAGGTGTGCTAACCATGCCATCTCTTTCCCCTGCTTCCTATTCTGTTTCACATGGATTCAATAAATCATGTGGCTCAAGCTTCTTCTTTTGGTCCTTCTGGGCAGGCCTGGAGGGGTAACATGTTTGAAAGCTACCAATTCATGGGGGGCGTGTCTCTCCACAACAGTTAAAGACCGCAACTGGTATGGATGGTGGCATAGCCCTGTTGGAAGCCCTTTGGTGATGCCCATGTGCTCACTGCAAAAGATGGTCTCAGTAAATGGGTGGCAAGGCCTTGGACAAGGTGGGCTCTGCCCACCTCTCAGCCTCACCTCCTGCCATCTGTTTCACTCGATGCCCTCTAGCATGCTGACCAACTCTGTGCCAATCACCCCCACTGACTCCTCCAGTCCAACACCTTTGCCCCTGCTGTCCGCTCTGGCTGGAAGCACTGGTCTCTAGCCTCCTCTGTCTCCTTCCTGCTCCTCCTTGCTCAAGGAGCCCTTCCTCAAGCTTTAGACTGGTTCAGGTTACCACAATTCTTTTCCCATGGCAGTATTGCTCATAGCTTATAGTTAGGTATGTCCCCGTTTAATATCCATCTCCCTAACTAGATTTATACTCCCTCAAGAGCAGAGACCATGACTGGGTTATTCGACTTTATTCTAGCTCACAGTTCCCTACTCTTAGAACAATACCTGACAATTAACAGGCACTAAAGAAATATCTTTTGGGTTAATAAATATGTAAATGAGTCCCTACTATGTGCAGGGGGCACTTTACCTTCATCTCCTTATATCCCATTATAATAGTTCACATTTCCCTTTTACTGCTGTGGAAGTAGATCAGAGAGGGAAGTCACTTGCTGCAAGTCACACAGCTGGTAAGCACAAGAACCAGGATTCTAACCCAGATGTATCAGATACCCTAAACTTGGTTTTAATGATGGTAATTCCACACTTAGGTGGTCAGAGTTGCTGGAGGCCCAACACTTGTTAGGTTGTAGAACAGGCCAGTGAGACTAGGTCAATAGATAGTGTCTCTCTCTTTTCTCTGGAACATTCTTTCTAGATCTTTCCATGGCTGACTCCAGATCAACATTCAGGTCTGTTAAATGAGTTCCCTGAATCCTTTATTGAGAAGAAAGGAAATGAAATGAGGTTAAGTGAACCCTTAATAGTAACAGTAAGTAAGCAAGTAGCTTGTGAGCAAAATAAGTAAGACCTGGATGAACTGAGTAGACTATGATGTATGGGAACATGGTAAGATGAAGGAGAAGGATGTGGACTCCCCAAATATGGCATGCTCATGGGTTTGATGGACGCTTCATTCCATAGACATGATTGATCCAATGATTGGCCATTGACAACTGATTTAAACTCCAGCCCATCTCCCCTCCTCTGGGTTGGGGATAGGACTGAAAGCTCTAAATCTATAATGACTTTGGGGGGTTTCCCCTGGTAACCACTCCCCATCCTCAGGTGGGATCCAGAAGCTACCTCATTGACATAACAAGAGACATATTTGTTGGTCTCTTCACTTAGCAAGTTCCAAGAGTTTCAGGACCTTTGTGCTAGAGACAAGACAAAAACCAAATATGTATTTCTTATCAGAGATCACAATATCACAAAGAGATCATAATATCACAATATCACATAAAAAGCTCAGCTCCATGGTTCCCTCCTCAGTGAGTCAAATCCAACCTACTTAGCCCAAGTTCCCCTACCTCTCTCCCTTCACTCCATTTGCTGGGTCATGCTGCATTTGCCATAAAACACTTGCTCTTCTCTGGGCTCTTGTTTGTAGGTATATATATTTGCTTGCTTGTTGGCTGCCTAAACACCTTGGGAAGTGAGCTCTTCCCATGAGAACAACAAGTTCACCCTGTTACTGCTGTGTCCACAGCACCCAAACCCCAGCCTGGCACACAGTAGGTGCTCCAGTTAGAAATGCCAACTCAATGAGTTCGTCAAAGGTGAATGTGCTCCTTGAGCCTCTCTGCTGGCTTAGGGGTTGCGTCTCAGAGCTATCACCTCTGTGGTCTGAGTTCTATCCCTGGCCAGTGTGCTAACCCACGTATTGAGTAACATATCACAGACCTCTCCTATCTTGCCCGCTGCTCCCCTCAGCAGTGTATTTCAGTAGATCTGCCTGTTCTGGTCCCTACTCTGTCTCTGGTGAATCTTCTCACCCCCTGCACCTCTGTCCTACACCCCAGTTCTTCCACCCAAAAATAAATAAATAAAAGCTGAAAGAAAAAAAGGGGAAATGTGCCCCAGCAATGACTGAATAACCTGCTTTCTGCCTTAGCCCCAGGGACCAGAGCTTGGGGATGGTCAGCGATCCCTACACCATAAGCAGACAATTCTGCTACGCCTTCTGGGGAGAAGGTGTGTGCCTGGTCATCTTTTGTGGTATCACAGGGGAGAGTGGGCAATAATTTTTTCCCAGCCCCTGTACATGGAATCATGATTGGTGGCAAATTAGGCTGCTTATTTGTATGTTAAACAAGGTTAATTCCATCCATTAGCCAAAGATGTTTTCAAAGCTTCTGGCACAAGAATGAGGAGCAATTAGTGTCTTTGTATTAGTGGATGTGGGCTTGGGGCCAGGATGTTAAGGGGAGGGGGATGGAATTTATACACTCTTTATGATATCATCAAAAGTAAATGAATTATGAAAACAAAAGAGCCAATCTAAGGCTGTCTGTACTAATTACTGGGTCAGCCAGAAAGTTCACAAGGAAGGAGGAAAGAACAATCAGAGAAGCACTAGGTTGCCTCCCAGGTCCTCAGGTGTCTTTTGACAAGATGGTGACTTCCATAGCTTCACCTTTGGGTTTGAGGAAACAGCTGTTTTTCATCTCAAATAAAGATGTGGGACATGAGGAGTGATTGCGTTTGTTGTTGTTGTTTGCTTTTGTTTGGGACTTGTGATTTTCTTTCTGGACTGAGTCTTCACTGTGCCGGACAACTTAATAATGGACTGGATTTTGAGAGCACGTTGGAGAAGTTCACTGATATAGGGCTGAAGTCAGCTGCTTTGTCCCTCGGGTTTATGCAGAGGGAGGGGGTCACCCCAATGTAACAGAAATGATTCTGTGGATGTCAAGAGTCCTGATTGTGGCAGAAAAGTACATGGACTCACCCCAGAGAAATGAGTTCTCTTTCAATTTTCTTCCAATCCTTCTGATTAGATAGAGAAAAAGCATTTGATGAGCTACTAACCTGTCTTTAAATCCTCTTTTAGCAATTGCTACCCCTCTTTTTGACTAGAGTCTGACAGACAGCAGTATCAGGCTAGAACTGAATAACAGTGTTATGTGTTTTATTCTATTTGTACAATTACCTTCTGTCAGTATGAAATGATCATGGTTTTCCGTCTATGATAATGATACCAAGTTTTATGCAAAAATAGTGAATTGATTTTTAAAATCATTAAGGACATAACTTTATGAATGACAAAATCATACAGAAGAAAATCAGAAGGTGATACTTGAAGAACCCATGTCTAGAAAACACAAGTGTCAGGGAAAGAACACTGAGCAGAGCAGATTCTACTGTGTGGTCCTAGGCAAGACTCACAACCTCTCTGTGTTCAGTTTGGACAAGATGTTGCATAGAGACATGCCATGATGTAATTCTTTTTATTCTCACAGTTTAGATGAGGAAACTGAACTTCAGAAAGGGCAAAAGGCCATCTGGGTGGCCAAATTCCAGCACCTAGCACATAGTGGGTGCATCAAGCCCAAGCTGTTCCCACCTCCTTTCCCTCCCTTTCCATCTGCCCCCTATCTCGACAGTCGCTGGAGAAATAACATCGACTCTAGTGCCCACAGACAGAAGATCTATGAACAGTGACAAGTGCAATATAAAGAGCAAGTTCAAGGAAACAACCAGCTATTTTGAAAAATATCTGGTCTCTGTTACCACTGATTGTTCGGGAAGCAAGAGATGTATGTCGCACACAGAAAGCTGCTGGTAAATGCTAACATCAGTTCTGAAAACATCTGGTAATGGTGACTGGCTGCTTTGAAATAAGTATCTGAGCGACAAGCAGAGGGAAACAATAAGTCAGGAGAAATATCCAGAGAAAACTCAAATGAGTGTGTCTGCTCTAGGGACCCAGAACCTCCATCCAGAGGCTCCACCTCCTTGGATCCCTGGGAAAATGAATAAGTATGGAGGTATTCTCCATGAAGTTTTTGTTTCATCTGATGGTAGCAGAGTAGGGGAACCTCTGGGAACTACTAAAGTTACTCCTTAATCCGTGGCCCCCACAATTCCACATGCACCAGATTCCCAAAGAGCCCCTTTCACTCTGGAATTCAGAGAGTAGAGCTGGCCCTCCTCAACTGTGTGCCGCGAGGTCTGGATCGTGGGGAACCAGCTCTGTCTCCCGGCACCTGCACAGAGGAGGTACACAGTCCAGTTTTGCTGGATACATAAGTAAGTGAATGAAGAGAATATATGAATTGCTTAAGGGCAGTTTAGATGAATGCAGCGGGGTGGGTGAAGGATGAAAAATGACAGACCCACAGACAGGCTGTTTCCATGGCTTGAGCACACGTATTCACTTACAAGTCTGCTCTACTCCTCACCTTCAGATGCTCTAGATAAGCACTTACTTAAAAGTCCTCTGTGACTATTATATGGAAAAAGGGACTCATGCTCAAGAATATTTTGAGAATCTTGGGTTAAGCTGCATTGAATTGTGCCTTTTCTTATATTCCAGGAGTCCTTGGAGTCTAAATGCTAATGATTTCCCAAACTTATTTCACTCTTTTGCTTGAAGAGAAACTCATGACAAGTGTTCCAGGGTAAACAACTTCAAAACTATTCTAAGAAATGCAAAGTTCAAGATGGAAATGGATGTGGTTTTCTTACTCTAAGGTTTCTTAATCAACAGCTAGCTCTTGCTGACAAGGCCAAGGCCACAGGTTTAGCTAGAAGGGCACAAACAGGTCCTCAGTGCTCAACTTGTTAATGTCCACTGACATGTCCAGGGCTCTTTCTCCTGCATCATCACTGAGCCTCATAACAATCAAAGCTCATATACTTACTGTCATTTTACAGGTGAGAAAACTGAAGCTCAGGATAATTGAGGTAACCATTATTTCTTTATTGTGGTAAAATATACATCATATAAAATCTGTCATCTTAACCATTTAAAGTGTACAACTCAGCAGCAGTAAGGACATTCACAGTGCTGGGAAACCTCCACTCTCTATAGGCAAAACATATTCCTCTTCCCAAACAGACATCCTGCACCCATTAAAAATATCTCCCCAGCCCCACCTCCTCTAGCACTTGATAATCTTATTATAATTTCTATCTCTAGGAACTTGACTACTCTTAGCTTCACGTAAGTGAAATTGTGTAATAGTTATCCTTTTGCATATTGTTTTACCCAGCATAATGTCAGCTAAGTTCATTCACGTTGTTGCAAACTTCAGAATCTCTTTCCTTTTTACAGCTGAATGATACTCCATTGCATGGATACACCATATTTGGCTTATCCATTATGTCTTGATGGAAATGAGGTTGTTTCTACCTTTTGGCTATTGTGAATAATGCTGCTTTGAACATTGGTCTACAAGTAACTATTTCAGTCTCTGCTTTTAAGTCTTTTGGGTACATTCTTAGGAGTGGAATTGCTGGATCAGATGTTTAACTTTTTGAGGAAATGCAAAACTATTTTGCAGAGTGACTGCCTATTTTACATTCACACCAGCAATGTACAAGATTTCCATTATTATCTTTGCCAATACCTGTTATTTTATGTTTTTTTTCTTTAAAATATATTTTTTTAAATAATAACCACCTTAATGGGCACACAATGGCATCTCATTGTAGTCTTGGTTTGCATTTTCTTAATTATTAGTGATGCTGGGGATCTTTCTATGTGCTTTTTGTCCATAGGCATATCCTCTTCAGGGAAATGTCTATGTTAGTCCTTTGCCCACTCTTGAATTAGGGTGTTCGCTTTTTGTTGTTACTGAGTTACAGGCATTCTTAAATATTCTGGAAATTCTGCAAATATTTTCTCTTCTTCTGTGACTTACCTTTTTTTTTTTTCTCCTGACAGTACCTTTGAAGCACAAAAGATTTTATTTTCATGTGATCCAATTTATCTGTTTTAGCTTTTGTTGCCTAAACTTTTGTTGTCATATCCAAGAAATTATGGCCAAGTTCAATGACATAAAGATTTCCCTTTGTGTTTTCTTCTAAGAATTTTAGCTCTTTAATTTAGGTCTTTGATCCATTTTGAATTAAAGTTTGCATATGGTATGAGGTAAATGCCCTACTTCATTCTTTTGCATGTGGATATCCAGTTTTCCCAATGTCATTTGTTGACAATATTTTCCTTTCCCCATTGTGCGGTTTTGGAACTCTTGTTGAAAATCAATATATGTGAGTGTACTATTGACTGTTGTGAACTTAGAGCATAATAGACATGGCACTAGGTGTTTTCACGTGGTGATAACATGTCCAAGGTCCTTAGAGAAGTGGACAGCTGATAATCCATCTTCAGGAGACAACGGGAGGTGGAAATAGTGTGAGCTGAGACTCCACGTTTCCAGCACATGCTTCATTGTCCCATCAGATCTCATCTACAAAACACAGATTCAAAGATGAAATTAAGAATTGTAGGATGTTAGCCACAAGGCATTACACCTTAAATACGGGACCCTGTTTGTGCTGATTACTTGTTCACAAAGCCAACCCCGAGTCCCATAAACACAGGGAAGGTTTCTTTAGAAGGAGAAGGGGCAACACAACTTCTCCATTTCTCTTTCTTCTGTGTTTCTTAGAAGCATTTCATGCTCTGATCCTATCCCCTCTAGAAATCTTTTACTGTGGAAACACTTCCAACTTAAGATTCAGAGGGATTTCCCTAATTTGGTGTCTTAAAGTTACACAGCACGAGAATGCAAATGGATATGAAAGCCATTTTCCTCATATTAACTAACAACTAAGACCTTTGTTACTCTGCCTTTGGGATTGAGTGTCTCTTCCTCCCCATTTCAGTTGAGAAAGACTCCTTTCCCTAAACAGGCAGGGGACTGAAGAGGCTGCAGATGTCTAGGGTCATCTGGGAACTGGAATACTGGCTTTCTTTTGTCTTCCAGGTGGTGAAAGCAGTGGGAGAGACTCCAGAGTGGGGTTAGACACCTGACTGGCTATGCAAACTTGGCTCCTCAGGTTCTAAATCTCAGTTTTCCTTCAAAAATGGACTAATATTTCCACCCCCAACTGTGACTATGTGAAGGGAAACTTATTTAGAAGCTATTTACTCATTGCATGAAAGTTGATTCTTAGAGTTATTCTGCTGTATGTATGTGTGTATGTATGTATGTATGTATGTATGTATGTATTTTTTTGAAGATTTATTTAGTTATGCATACAAGCTGGGGTACAGGCCAGAGGTGCAGGGCAGCGAGAGGGTTCACCAGAGACAGAGTGGGGAGCAGCACAGGCAGATCGACGGAAATACACTGAGGGGAGCAGCGGGCGAGGCAGGAGAGGTCTGCCGCACCATGTGGGATTCTCCCTGGCCAGGCATTGAACTCGCGTCGCCACTGCCCACAGCTCCACAGTGCAGTGCTTAACCACTGTGACACCAGGGAGGCCCCTATTCTGCTGTATTTAGTAACGACTGATCTGGTGCTCATGGCTACCCTGCCCAGCACTGGACACAAGAGTGAAGATATAAAACAGAGATGAACACCAAGTGGCCAGGCGCCCCCCCTCCACCGATCCTAGAGGCCCTGGGGCACACAGAGAGTATTATCTGTGGAAGCAAACTCCAGGTTCCCAACTGATTTACAGTGCACATGTGTGTAAGTCCCACCCTGACCTCCCATCGTCCAGAGAGCAAGCTGAAGCTTTGAGAAGGTAATCAACTTCTCTCAAATCACATGGCCAAAGTGAGAACTCAGACCCCAGGGCATATCTTGTGTCCTGTGATATTGGAAGGAGAGGGAAGGGGAGGAAGAATGGGAGGATGGGGAGAGGAGAAAAGGGAAAGAGGAAGATAGATGGAAGGGAAATGTCTTGTGATCTTGGTCACTTTATATTTCTGTAACATAGAATGCAGACAGGGACCTCAAGGAACAATTGAGAAGGTCATGTGAAGAAACAAGAGCAACATTCTCTGCATAGGACAAACTTGTGACTGTTTGCTCTCAGCCTGATCCAGTCTCCTAGGGCCACCCTGCCTCCTGCGCCATGTGGCATGTCAGGAAAACACAAGCTGGACTTCCCCTCAAGGAGGACGTGAGAAGATTTTCACAAAATGAGAAGTCAATGCTTCCAACTTGGTTTTTGGAAACAGAAGCAGGGCTGGGTGGAGGTGGGTGATTTCCATCACAATGCGGTATGCCTTTAGCGTCATCCTGACATCTGTCTCCTGTTAGGCTGTGGCTCTGGGCTTTGAGACTCCATGTGAATTGTCTCTTTTTTTTTTTAACCTCCACATTGCCAAGATCAATTTCCTTTCTTCTTTCCTCCCATTCTTTCTTCTTGTGACCAACTAAGAGTGTTTAAGTGAGCCCTGCTCTAGGCACCAGGGATCCTGACTGTGATGATGATGATGGTGATGAAAATGAGTATAAGAAGAGGAAGATGGAGGGGAGGAGACGAAGGAGGAAGGGAGGATGGAAGGAGGGGAGGGAGTAGAGGGAGTAAGGGAGAGGAGGAGAGAAGGGAAGAAAGAAAGAAAGAAAGGGAAGAGATGGGGGAGGAAAAGGGAAAGTGAGGAGAGAAGGGAGAGCAGAGTGGGGAAGAAGGGGGGAGGGGAAGAGGAAGGGAGGGAAAAGAAGGAGAGGAAAGGGGAGGAATAATGAGAGGAGAGGAGAGGAGGGAGGAGGAGGGGAGAATGGAAGGGAGGGAAGGACAAGACTAGAAGTGAAGGATAAAGGGAAAGGGGGGGGAGGGGGAGAAAGAAAGAGAGGGAGAGAAAAAACAGCTAACATTTTCTGAATGCCTACTTCATGCCAACCACCTGGCACATGTTTTGCCACTGAACCCTCCTGGGGCTGTGGACATGCATGTTTTTATCTTCTTTTGACAGATGAAGAAACTGAGGGTCAGAACAGCCAAGTTGTCACAGGATATGGCATCTGAGCTGAGACTGGAAGCCCAGCCTGCCTGGGTCTAGTCACATCTTCTTCACCAGACTAGAGATTGTGATGATGCTTGGAAAACACAGGACCTGTCCCCAGTAGCTGCTCAATAAATGCTTCTTGAAGTGAATCATATTGGGTTGGTCTAAAATGAGCAAGTGACATTGCCCATTTCTGGCAGGCACTGGGCTAGACCCTTTCTGACTCTCCTTGGGGTGTCCAGGGTGTGAGAGGGATGGGGAACAGGCAAAGGTGGGTCTTGCTGCCCCCAGACCCAGGAGAGAGTAGCCCCCACCGGCCCTGCCTGGACAGAGCGTCCTTTGTTTATTGTGCCTCGGCATCCTACTCGGTAATTAGCATTGGCAGCTTCATATGGAGCTTTTGTTTTCATAATTCATTTGCCTACGATGACATAATAAAAGGAATATTGATTCAATCCCAGCTCTGCTTGGCCGGAGGCCCACATCAACCAATAAAAAGGAATTGCTAATTGCAGAGCGCCCTGGCCCAGCAGAGGCATGGGGCGGATCGTTTTGATAGTGGGTGGAGAGCAGGCTGAACACCCCCTGGTCCAGGCGCTGGGTGTCTTCCTGGGCTTGGGGCACCATCCTCTTGGGAAGCCAAATCCATCTTCTCCACAGCATTGGGAAGAAGAGCAAGCGGGGCCACCAGGGTGGAGCCCCAGGAAGGAAAATCCTCCATAGGCCTGTTGACAGATGTGGTATCAAATGAATTGTTCTCTGCTTAGACACGACTTTGATATTTATTTGGTTCAAATTGCTTGGCTGACTCAGTCTTGCATAAATCTCCATGGTCCGTTTTCATCTTGACGTTTCGGGAAGCCACACTGATGTGGGTAATGACGGGGTTTACCTGGGATCAGAATGAAAAGGGAAAAGGCGGGGGTCTGGAATAATTATAGTGGGGCAATGTATATTTTTGTGTAATCTGGAAAGGCGATTTATGAGGCCGATAAAAATGATAATGTGCTCCCTGGTGGAGCCAATGTGGATTAGCTGCAACAGAGCTTTCTTTGCAGGAAATGAAAGGGGTGGGGGAGGGGGGTGTTTATTAGACAAATAGTTGTTCAGGATCCATCTTTTTTTCCTCCCCACTTCTCTTCTGAAATTACTGTGATAAGGCACACTGGAATATAGATCGTGGACCTCCTTTGGTTACTGTTAATTAGGATTTCTGTTTCCGGAGGATGGGATTTGTGTAATTAAGACCAGAAGGGATGACTGGGGTGGGGAAGGGGATTCCCCAACCCCCATTCCTACTCTATCTTTAGAATCAAAGTGCAGCCCCAGCTGATTGAGTTAAGCTTGGCCGGAACCAGGAATCCCGGTTCCACCAGGAAGCTTATATAACTTCCTGGGAGGTCTCCCCACCCAGGCACATTTCGCTGACCCAACTGTAAATGAATTGGAAACGTTTAGATTCCATCCCTTTGAATTTCTGAGAAAAATGGAAGAAAAAGCACCCAAGTCTTTTCTGAACTCAGGATGGGAGAACGCTATGGTAGAAGTTTTAATTCAACTGATAGTCTCTGTCCTCTTTCCTCAGCATGCTCCTCATCTTACCTCCAAGAGTGCCCTGCCCCCAACCAACTCTACCCCAGGTGGGACCCAGGGTCCTAGTGACAAGGGAGCGAACATCCTCAGAGGCCCTGCAGAGCCACTGCCTGCACAGGCACGTCTCTTAGACTGCACCCCCTGGATTCTCAGCCACTTCCACACTGACCCCAGCTGCCGGGGCTCATGTCTCCCAGGTAGCCAAGCGCTCTGGCATGCTGCTGGCCCTGCGTTGTGTCCACCTTGGTCTAAGGGAACATTTACTATCTCAAGAGATAACCACCCTCACTCCTTCTAGACTCTGAAGGGAATTCAAATGGAGAGTAACATGCTTTCTCTAAGGAATCATGAAGATCCCCAGTGGATGATATTTTGGAAAGTCAGTGATGATATGAACTTAGCATTGGTTGCTCATCTCCTATCTACCCTGGCAGAGAGACCACAGTCTTTCTTCTGCTTAACCAGAATGTGGTCTTGGAAAATTAGTGAATGATCCCAACTGACTTGCACCCATCAGAATTGTCCCTTGGGGGAAACTAAAACCACATTCCTGGCAGAATGAGACACCCTCCTGGTAACTGGTACCTGCTTCTGGCATGATACCAGCCAGTGGGCACCTTTGCACCATACAACACTCACAGTGTGCCCCGAAAGTAAGATTTGTCCTGCTCTGTAAATGAAGAAATTGACATATAGAAATGTCGAATAACTTGCTCGGAGTCACATAGGAGGTAAATAGTGGCATTGAAATTCATGTACGAGTCTGATATTGGTTTCAGTTCACAGATACCAACACTTCCTCCCCCAGGGTGTCTTACAGGGATTGTTCAGAGTGGAGTGCTGGGGGATAGTCAACCCTCTACATGGAATGGATAGGAGGAAAATGGTGCTCACTGGCCAGTTAAAAGACCCATATGATGAACTTAATACATTTATGCCTTCATTGTGTAGATACAAATAAACTATGAGTTGCCTGGCAGGGAAAAGAAGCTATGAGATTGGGAGCCACTACTATTAAGTAATTTAGCAGGCTTTTCCCCCAATGAAACGTTACCCAGCTTCTGGTATGTGCACTGGATAGACAGACATACATTAGATCTGAGGTATAGCTCATCTCTTCTCCCAAAGGGAAAATAAAAGATGGTGGATGTGTTTATGCCTATGGTTGCAAAACCACATCTGTTATAATAAACAATATCTGTTTATCTGTTATAAAACAATCAGATCATCTTCTAACCAACTCCAAGGGAAGTGGTAGACCGACTACTTTTCTATAAAATGGAAGGTAAAGGTCTTGTTTCCTAGGACCAAAAATAATTTGTTGATTTGTATACCTGTCGTGATGTGAGTAAAAATGTTGATTGATGCTTGTGCATCTAAGGGCTAGATTCATTCACTGACCAGGTGTGTATTGAGTGCTTGTCACTTAATCCCAAACTCAGTGCTAAATTCTGAGGGAGACAATAGTCACAAGACTTAGTCCCAAGCGAGGGTGTTCAAGGCAAATGGAAGCACATGAACAAATATCCAAGGCTACTGAGGACTAGGACTAGTCTTCCACCCAGAGCAGGAAGATGGTGTGGACAGGGTACTTAGTAAGAGCTGGGCAGGAAGGGCAGGCTGGTCCAGGTAGGACTATCTTCTGATATGCAGGATGGAGTCAGGCCCTTTCTTGAAGGCCGTGGAGCTTCTGGAAAGATTTTAAGCAGAAAGTGACATGATCAGGTCCTTCTTGCTGAAATGGAGAGGTCATGTTGGAAAGGGGACAAAGAAAAAGAGCAGAAAAAGGCTATTGCTGAAATTCAGAGAAGAGACAATGGTGACTTGAATTAAGACAGAACAATGCAGGTTACAAGGCGAGTGTAATCATCCCTTTCAGTTCACAGTGTACTTTCAAACAGATTTTCCTATTTTTTTGTTAACTCTATAAAGAAGGGATGATTATGCCTCATTTGCTAACAAGGATATTACAGCTCACAGGGTAAAGGGACAGCTCTTAAATCCAGAACTGAGTCAGGTTTCTGATCCACATCACCTTACTCTGATTTTAGGTTCAGGTAAATAAGTACTGAAGTAACTGCTGTGACAAAGGTGATTACTTGAGTGATCTGCCTTTGGGGGGAATTATACTTTGGGCAAGTGACTTGAACAGCCTTCTGTTCTTCACTTTTGTTCTCTTTTGCTGGGCATCACAAGCAAGGACTCCTTGAACTCCCCAAATTGCAGAGAGGTTAAGGACTTGCCCACCCTCCCAGAGATCAAGGGAGAATCAGACGTAGATCTTTTTAATCCAAGTTGAGTTCTACGTTTTTATATGATGCTTGGAATTAAGAATTTGATAAAGCAAAAAAAAAAAAGGATATGTTTACAAAACTCACAGTGCTTTCACTATAATAAATCTATTACAATTAGGTTAACAAGGATCATAGGTAGATAGCCACCCAACACATATTTATTGACTGCCAATAAATTTTATTTATTTATGATGCCATCAATGATTTAAGTGCCAGGTGATAAAACAGTTTCACCTGATAGTCCATCACTTATTAATCAATAAACAGACGATGTGTCATCCACCGACCAGGTTTATGCATTTGCTCACAATGCCAGGATAGCGTTTGAATTAACTTCCCAAAGGACTAAGAGTGGCCAGGTGGTAGGCATCCCACGCAGAGGCGAGAGCGCATGCAAATGTGCGTGCAGAGATGATGCAATGGTGTCCTTGGTATCAGGGAACAAAGCAGAACACAGTCAGAGGGGAGAGGTGGGCTCTGCTTGGAGAGGCTGGGTTTATGAGACAAGAAGGTCGACCTTGGAGTTCCTTTGCCCTGTTCAATCCTGGCTCTTTTCTCTCTATCCTTTCCTTCTTTTCTGTGTGCCTTGATCTCCAAACCCAAATACCTACAGGGTGGTAATATTCAAAAGTGAAGCAGGAGGTGGGGATGAGTTTGACTGGGAGGGGCCATGAGGGAACTTTCTGGAGAGACAAATGTTCTACATCTTATAGGGGTTTGAGTTCATGGCTCGCTATGTTTGTCAACACTTATAGAATGATACATATGAGATTTGTGCATTTCATTATATATAAAACTTATCTGAAGAAAAGAAATTTTAAACAAATATGAAACTCTAGTCCTAACATGCATATTGAAGTGTTTGGGAATTTTTAGAGGTGAAATATATACTGATATCTACAACTTACTTTGAGATTTATTAAAAAGAAAATAGATCAATGATGGCTGGGAGAATGGATAAATGGGTCAAAAGCGATAAAACAAGTCAAGTGAAATGTTAATGATGGGGTCTAGGTTTGGGTGTTACTGCACAATTCTTTGAACTTGCGTATATATGAGATCTCTCAGTGCTGGGGAGAAAGGGAGTTAGGAAACCAGGGCTAAGACAGCATGGGGTAGGGCCTCCCTGGTGGCATAACGGATTAAGCGTAGCACTTTGAAGCTATCCAGAGCCACAGCAGCGCAAGTTCAATACCCGGCCAGGGAGCTTCCCACATGGCGCAGCAGACCTCTCCTGCCTTGCCCACTGCTCCCCTCAGCAGTGTATTTCAGTTGTTCTGCCTGTTCTGCTCCCCACTCTGTCTCTGGTGAATCCTCTCACCGCCCCACACCTCTGGCCTATACCCCAACTTGTATGCATAAATAAATAAAAATTAAAAAAAAAAAGACAGCATGGGGTAGTAGGGACAGGGGAGAACAAGAGAGTATGGGAGTTTCCCTCTTGGCTCAGGTCATCGCCACTCACGGTTGTAGGTTTAGTGTTGCCAGAGCTTCCCATTTTTATGTGTAGTCTTCTGATTTTTAAATATCAGGAACTAATTCCTACCAAATGGTCAGGCAAATCTACCTGCAAACGATTCAGCATGTGGCCTGCCTGTGACTACCTCTGTCATGAAACAAGGTGATTCAGAGCATGTGCCTTGTGATTGCTATAGTCCAGGCCTGGAACCCATTTCCTGCAGTGAGGCCTGGGCAACACCTCACCTCTGGGGGTCTCTGTTTCCTCATCTGCAAAACAAACTAAAATTAAAATCTGTGTCAGCAAACTGAAGCGAAGCTTAGTACAGAGTCTGAATACATAGAGAGTTAAATGTGGTTTTTGCTGCTGTTGGCTTTCTGGAAAACACACTGCAAAGAAATTAGAGCAGTCTTGAGTTTCTGGGGCCACAGTGGGCTATGATGTCCGCTTATCCAGCATGAGAAAGGAGGTCCACCTTTCCCTGAGGGTTCCTGATGCTTGCAGCTTTCTCCACCATCTCCTTATAGTCCCACAGAAGGCTCCTTGTAGGACCTTTGACTCCGGTATTTTGTCTTCAGAGGACAAATGCTTTTACCCACTTCACCTGGAGGCAGTATCATCGGCTTGTCCCTTGAGCCAATGTCCTAGCTAGAAGTGGGGAAGAAGGAGCACCCACATTTGTTTTCACAGTCATGCCCATGGACGGCCCTGAGAGGCCTCGCCGAACCCATAGATTAGACCTTATCCCCAATAGCACATAAGCTGAGATGAGGTCCCAGATGTTATCAAGGAGCTCAAAGCAAAACCAGCCAGACTAGGGGACACCTGGCCCTCACTCCAGTCAACCAGACAGCTTCCAAAGATTCAAGTCCATGGGAGATCTCCTTCTACAAGACCTTAACCAACAGCATAGGTTCATAGGTATCAGAGATAGAAACAGCTAGTAACACTATGCCCTATCTCTGACATCATCCCTTAGCCATCCTTGACAAAAAATACATTTAGGTGAGTTCAGTGTACTTGAGTAAAAAGCAAAAGAAAATTCCCTGCTTTGAATCAGCTGGTCATCTCTAAATCTGTCTTAAGTCGTCATTCTATTTTTTTTAAAGATTTATTTATTTATGCATACAAGCTGGGGTATAGGCCAGAGACATGGGGAGGAGAGAGGGTTCACCAGAGACAGAGTGGGGAGAAGAACAGGCAGATCGACGGAAACACTCTGCTGAGGGGAGCAGCGGGCGAGGTAGGAGAGGTCTGCCACGCCATGTGGGAACTTCCCAGGCCGGGCGTTGAACTCTCGTCGCCGCTGCCGACAGCTTCCCACCAGGGAAGCCTTATGTCGTCATTCTAGAGACATCTCTGTGGAAAGACCCCTGCTGGGTTTTGAGGGTATGAATATCACCCCAAAAGCAAGTATTTCTAAGATCTCGCCGATTATATTAATAAGGGAAGATGATGAGTTCTTCTCAGTTTATTTCCCATACTCTACACTTGTAAACCATATTAACACGGTTTCATTCATTAATTTCTAGGTGTTAAGGATGTAGAGATAGTCTTCACTTAAAAAGATGGTCTTGAGATTTGTCTTTAAATATTCAGCCTGTTTATTCTGGCTTTTACCACCTTCTTTTACAGAGAAACATTTTGCTCCCTTCTTCAACATAAAAAAAAGATAATACAAGTGTGATGATATATGACAGATGACATACATGTTGGGGCAACATGAAGGAACACTAAGATGTGGTGACAAGTGTGACAAACTCTGTGAGCACCCTCATAACACCCCCACCCCTCCCCAGTAGAGAAGCAGCTACATTCCAGTTGGAATATTTAGTCTAATGTGCTAGAGTTTCTGGTTATTTTTCCCTCAAGAGCAAATCAGAAGTCAAAATTCATATGCCAGCTCTCCTTGTTTTAAAGTATGGCAACTATTTAAAAATTATATTTAAATCTATGCAGGTCACAATAGTATTCATAGGTCAGGTCTAGCCTATGGCCAACAGTGTGCCACCTCTGGTTTATTGTGTAAACTTGACACAGTTGGTCTTACATGTCCATTGCAATGTTTACTTGCTTAGTGTGAATTTTCCCATTCAATTTGAAGGGATCGCATTCCTAATTTAACCCCTTCACTGCCAATATTCATTGATCAATGCTGTTTACTCCTCTCGGGGCCTTAGGGCTCCCGTGCTTAAGGAGAGATTAGAGAAGGCTGGTCTTTCCAGGCTTTCTTGATCCAAATGATCAATGGGGTCACAGAAAAGGAGCTACAAAAGGCTCCTAAAGATGTGAAAAGATGCTCAGCCTCATGCATTCTGAGGAAATGCTCATTAACCTAATATTTAAAAGCTGGTGATCTAAGGGGGTGGGGAAATCATTGTTCTTGTAGATTGTGGGCGGTATGCACACGGCTATAAGCTCTCAGAGGCAATGAGGCAATGCCCATCAGAACGACAAAGGCACAGGCTTTTGACCCAGTCAGGCCACTTGCAGGAATGTCTCTTGCTCATGTGCGCATGTGAAGTGATGTATGTACAAGATCACTTATTTCAGCATTGTTTACATTGGCAGAAGATCAGAGACAATCTCCATGTCCATCAACAGGGGCCTGATTACATAAACAGCCATCTCTTTAATAGACTACTGTGGAGCCATTAAAAAGAGGAGGCTCCATGTTATCCAGTGGGGTGCTGGTAAATCCTAGCAAACAGTTCTCTAGCTGGGGCAGAGGAAGAGGCACAGGGGCAGAGGGGAGCCTGAAGATGGCAGTTGTCTGGGGGGGAAATACTTGCGTTATGACCAATTGCAAGCTACCTACATGAAGGCTCTGCACTTGGGCCTGGGGAGACATACATCCCTGTTGACTCAAGCCTATCTCTGCCTCTATGAATGGAATAAAGAGATCTCCAAAATGTATTGAAATGAAAAAATATGTATACACAGCTGCATAGTATGCTATCGTTTATGCAAAAAAGGGGCAGATTATATATATATATATATATATATATATATATATATATATATACACACACACACACACATACATACACACATAGGCATACTGATTTCTATACTGTATATTTCTCTGGAAGAAATACACATTCATACACATACCTATGGTGCATGTACACACAGAATCATTACCTTTAGCTGAGATTGGGAGCAGGAACTAAGTAGCCAGGGAGCAAAGAGAATGGGAACTGTTCATTTATATCATGTCAATTATCATAGATGTGAAGGTCTTCCACACCTGAAAATGTTAATTTGAAAATCTCATGGATGACCTGGAAGATTAATTGAGCACTGATTTCCTGACCTCTCCCAATGAAATTCTGATTTGACATCCCGGGTGTAAAAATCTCTTAACAAGTGTCTCTAGCGATTCTTAAGATCAGACATGTCTAGGTGGACCCGCCAACTCCCTCCTTCCCATTTCTCAAGGAAGGGCAGCATGACCCACAGAGGAGAAGGGCCTGACCCCAGGCACCCTGGGAGTCAGGGGTGAAGACACAGCTCACAACCAGGCCTTGGACCCCTAGCCTGTGTCATGCTTAAGAGGCTGGTATGAGACCCAGAGGGAAATGTGACCCTATGGTGGCGCAGCCACAAACCAGGAGAATTCTCCCCAACTAGAGTGTTCCACGCCTCGATCCTGCCTCCTGAGTCTTCAACCCATGTCCCGAGCAACAGAGCTCCAACCCCCATGACAGTTATGGCCTTATTCTCAGATGACAGCACTGATTGGCCATCGCTCCAGGTGACATGGGACAGGGCACACGATCCCTTTTTGTTAGGATCATCTATTGCCTTCCCAGTATTCATCACCAGTGGCTATCTCACAAAGAAGAGACGGTGGCAGGGAGAGGAGCTATGAAGGGCAGGAGGAGAGAAAGAAAGGCCACTTTCCCCGAGTGCTTTGTCAATGACATCTGATATGTTTGGCTGCAATTCAGTCCCTCTGTGTCGCCTATGTTCCTGTACCTGCCCTTTTACACACGTAATTAACTGTGTGCTTTCAAAAATAGCAAATCATACCTCCATCTAAAACAACCAACTCAGTCCTGAGACAAATTGAATCAAGTTCTTCAGGCATTTTTTCACTTCAATTAATGCGAAGACTGGTGTATATCAGAGGTGCAAATCTCCGTGCCTTCTGTGACCACAAACAGGGATGCAGCAGAATGTACACCCCGAATTATGTCTTTAAGTGCTCATTGGAGACACTTGTAATCATGTTTTATTACTGGTCTCCTCCCCGGCATAATGAACTTGGATGAAATAATGAAACAGCCTGGCGCCTGAGCAGTCGGGCTGGCGGCCTCACCAGCTAAGACCTCCCCTGAGTACAATAGCCGAAGCTGGGCGCCCGGCTCCAGTGGCAGCAGGGCGGAAAACCTGGCACCCCGCCCTCCACTCCCCGCCTCCTGGCTGCTGGGCCTGCCTCCTGAGTCACAGAATTGCCACGGCCAATTGGAAATGGGGTCTAGGCCAGGAAAGCTGGGGCTCACAGAGTCACAGAACAGGATTGCAGGAGGGGAGGGAGACACACAGCTCTTCTTCCACCAGCCCTTTGTCCAGGTGGGGAAACTGAGACCCGGAGAGGAATGATCTCACTGAGGCTGCTTGGTGATAGAGAAGGTTCCTATCTCCTAACCCAGGTGTATCCTCAGTTTCTGCAGGTTTCTCTTAAGTAGTGATTGCCAACCCGAAACTTTGAAATCTCAGCTTCCATGGCCCGACCACTAAGCTACTGATTTAGGAGGCCTGCTGGCAAACAAACACAGGTATCAGTTCTTGCCAAGTAACTAAAGGTCAACAAGATGTGGTGGAGAAGTCATTGGTGACGAGAAATTTCAAGTCCTTTCCAAGCAAGGCTCATGAGTTCTACCTGCAGCTGCAGGTGGGGACTGGCCCTGGCATCACCTGGGACCTTCAGAATCAGACTCTGCATTTTAGCAAAACCTCCCCCAGGCTGGGGGGTGGGTGTGGCCCAGAGTATGGGCTGAAGATGTGACATTACAGAGAAGCGCTGTCTTTCTGCAAGGGGACAGGACCATAACAAATTCTGTGTTGAGTAACTACAGCCCAGAGGCTGTGCTCAGCCAGGAGCTAAGATGATCCCCATTTCACAGTTGAGGGAGTTGAAGCTGAAGAAGTGATCAGAAACACAATATTCAGTCTTGCCTCCTAAACCCCCTTCTAAATTGTACATGCATACAGGAGGGGAAGGTGCCTTGTGAACTTGCAGTGACAAATTACCGTGCTGTCTAGCTGTTTGGATGCCTTTCAAGAGAACCCCCAAATCCCACCTCCATTGGTACCACATTGAATGAACTTGTTCTTTTGATAGCACAAATAGATGGAGGTATTTGAAAACTCCCTGGGGAAAAAACTGCATCTTTTCATTATATCAACTACAATTTATTTTTAAATGCACTTTAAAAGGGGTATGATGAAATAGGTAAATTATTTTTACTTTTAAAATAATTTCACTGAGGCACATATAACATGCCATGTAATTTACTTACTTCAAGCATACAATTCAATGATGTTCTAGCAAAGTTGTACACCACTATAAATCAGTTTTAGGATATTTTCATCACCTCAATAATACCCCTTATAATTGTTTTCTGTTAATCCCTCAGGCCCACCCCAGGGAATCCCTAATTTGCTCTCTGTCTCTATAGATTTGTGTTTTTTCTTGACATCCTTTATAAATAGACTCTCTTATGTCTGAGTTCTTTCACTGAGAGAAATGTGGTTGAGATTCATCCATGCCATTGTCTAAATCCACTGTGCAGTCTCTTTTATTGGGGATAATATTAATATTCCACTGTGTGACAGGCTACAGTTTATCTGTCATTTATATGTGATTTGATTCTATCTAGACCAGTGCGAAGATTGCTAATATTCAAAGGACCTTCACTGGGAATCCACCCTCCACAAGCATCTCAAATGTTCTAACCTAAGTCTTCACCAGATGGTGGTTGTTCCGAATAAGGACTGTAGAGATCATATTCCTTGGGTGAGATGCATGTTGTTCAAGAAATGTGGGAGGATGGTACAATCACCATAGTTCTCTCTGTCCAGGTCTCCACCCTGTAAGCATGGACTCTGCCCCAGCTCCACTGGAGCACCATTTGGGGCTGAGGCAGCCAGAGGCATATGCAACATGACCCTTGAAGTAAACCTTTGAAAGTTCAGAGAAAGCCAGTATTTCACATATCCGATAGGAACTGATTCTCATTTGGGACTGTCTCTTTGGTGACATTATCCCCCCATTTACTAAGAAATGATGTACCTATAACAAAATTTCATCTGAGATCTGTTTTTTTATGCCCTAACCTACAATCCTGTAGCGAAGCAGTTGGGTGGAAAAACGGTTCCCACCTCCCTGATTTCCACCCTACCAAAAAAGTTATCAAAAGAAATTGACAATCAGATTTACTTGAATCAGTTTGTAACACCTCTAAAATTACCTATGGAGAGTCTCAGTCCCGCCAGGTAGCAGGGCATGGGAGACGTACTACCGCCAGAACTTACAGGATGCCACGGACTCAGGGTGTGGCCACATCACTTCCCCCAAAGCAGTCTTGGGCTCCATGAGCCCTGAACCCCCCCGCTGAGGGACAGTGTAAGACAGAGCACATCTGCCAGTGTGGGTGCCTGATCCTTCACCCTGACTTTAACCCCCTTCCCACTTGCAGAGGACAACCAGCTTGAGCAAGAACTCCATCTTGATGGCTCTCTGTCCCTGGGGTGGGGCGTTGGGGGGTTGCTTGTTACTGTGGCCTGACCCAGCCTATCCCGATGGACTACAAAGACAAACATGCTTGAGCACCAGCCTTAGACTAGTGGGGCTGACTGGGAGGTGGGACGGTCAGGGGCTAACCAGGCCCTTAAGAGAAAAAATAGAGAACTGAAAACTCCTCCCAGAGTTAGTGCTTTGGGAGGAGGCTTCGGATCTTGTCGAAAGAGTCACAGAGGATCAAATGAGTATGAAGATTCTCCAAAAGAGATGTTGGTTTCTCCTTTGGTGGCCCACTGGAGGGACGGCCCAGAAGCTCAAAGACCTTACCAGGAGTTCACTGAAGCTGGCGGTGTCCCGGCGAGACATGAGACCAGTTGATGCATGCCTCTGCCCTCCACCCTGGTGAGGACACAGGGCGGCAGGAAGGGCGGTGTCCCCCTGGGGCTTGCTGCATGCGCTGTGGGTACTCACATTTTCTGAGCAGCCCTGTAGCCAGAGAGAAGACTGGAGCGGTGGCCCTGCAGCCTTTCACACCTCATGCCTCGGGAGCCTGGCACTGCCAGTTTTCACAAAGGAACTGAAGGATCAGGCTGCCAATTTAATCGTTTTAACTACAATGGAAAGTTGTTATTCACACATATGATAATAACAGTACTTTGCCTTTGTGCTTTCAAGTTTACGAAACACTATCACCTATATTAAAAAGGCTTGCACATGTATTAAAAACACTCCATTAGCCTCCTAGTCACTTAGAGACATATTGCAAATTTTTTAGTAGGACAGATGGGGCCCTCTCCAGCCCAGTCTGCCCCCGCCTCACCACCATCACGGTGCTGCCGTCACACTGCAGCTTCTCACTCTACCCTCATCCCTACTGAGTTTGTGTTCCTTCAGCTCCTTCTGCTAGAACATTCACTCATGTATATGTACAGGAGGCCTTTCTTTTTCCCTTTCTTCAAAGAGAAGTTTCCTTGTTGCTAAATTGATTTGCTTTCTCTACCTCCAGTTGCTATCCAAATATTGGACTTTATTACCTCCATTCCATATGTCACCATATGGTATAAATAAGTTGCTTCTTAATGTTTTGCCTCCCCAAGCTGTGTGAGTGGAGACCTATTTCTCTGTAATCCCAATGCCTAGAATGGTTCCTTGAATCATCAACCTTTGACGTCTATGGTTTGCTTATGAAGAAAGAGAAGTAAAGTGGTTTGTCCCTGGTCCCTGAGCTAAGAGTTTATGTAGAGGAGAAATGAGACTCCTGAGTCTGTCCCTTTCCATCTAACTGAGCCACACCTCACTGTCCAGCAGCTTGTGCTAAGACATATGACTGAAAAACCTCTCAACTGACAGTCACATTGCATGGGACTAATGTACTAATTCCCACTAAAATGTGAATGGCTGACAGCTACTTTACTGCAAACCTTTCCAGGTGATCTTGGATTTTAACAAAGAATGAGAGGAGCAGTGTGACGTTAGCAGAAGCAGACAGGGCCTAGCCCGACACCACCCACTGTGAGTCTGACTCTAAATGAAGTAACTTCAAACTGAAGGTCATTACCACCCCAAAGCCACTGCATAGGAAATTTCAAATCAGCTCCCAGGTCCAGGCAGTAAAATCCTGGCCAGGTGTACGTGACTTTTAGGTCCAGACTACTCCTTCATGCAGGGCCTCAAGCTTAGACTCATCAGTCAATAGTGCAATATTTGTCACATCAGAACATATAAAAAAGCACGTTCACCCTCACAGTTTTCCATCTGTGTCTCACATCTGTACCGCACTTAATAATGTATTAATAAAC
The DNA here is from genome assembly GCA_004024925.1 of Scalopus aquaticus. Classification (NCBI taxonomy): domain Eukaryota; kingdom Metazoa; phylum Chordata; class Mammalia; order Eulipotyphla; family Talpidae; genus Scalopus; species Scalopus aquaticus. The sequence goes on from PVIJ01007660.1 coordinate 50,860, forward strand.
CCACTTATTATCTTATGACTGGCACAGTGACTAGTCATAATGTCATGTAACTATCTCATGACTGGTTACATTGCAGCATTCTGGGCTAATGGCATGAATTGTTCTATGTAATTTAATGTCACGGTATTTGTAACTCTGATTTGGCATGTCTGCATTTCTAAAATACATTCAGACTCCAAAAAAAAAAAAAAAAATCTCTAAGAGGCCCCAAGAAGAAAATAGCAAAGCAAATAGAAAAGTATTTGGAAAGCCAAGATCCCTTCTTTGTGAGGCCTCCAGGAGCATTTAGATTTGGAGATGAGCACACATTATTTAGAGGAGGTGAGTGATCACTCAATGGGCGGAGCTTGTCCTAGCTCACAGAGCCCAGGAAGGGCCAGGATTAGAAGCTGACTTTGCTTTAACCATTTCCAGGATTCCCTTTCCTACCGCTCCAGGAGCCCAGCCAGAGATGAGAACAGGCTTGGGTTATGCCCTCCTCCTGCTATCAGTGGGAGGGATCTGGCCCTCTCCAGTTGAACTCCTGGGACCTGTTCAACAGTCTGGGGTTGTCTGCTGCAGAGAGAGAACACTGATAAGAAAGGAGATTAGGTGACTAATCCTGCTCACTGCCCTTACACAATGCCAGCAGGTAACTCATGGGAAGCTCAATGACTGGATTTAAGGGAGACCTGGAGGAGGAGCGTGTCAGAAGAGTGGGAGATGGGCAGTGATACCAGGGTTCTCAAATTGGCAGATGGAAAAACATTTTTGGTAAGATGTTTAAATGCATCTGCATGTAAGAATACAACATACTGTGCGCTTTCACACATACGGGTGTATGAGAAAGAGACCCAGACAACCCAAGAACTGGAAAAGCCTTGGAGTCCATCAAGTCCCAGGACCTTATTTCACAGATGGGGAAACTGAGGCTTAAACAAAGGGAAGAACTTGCCCCAGTTGTATTCCTTAGTCGAAGAAAATGGAATTTTTCTAGTGTTACTCACATGTCACTTTTAATCTCCTAGTATTATGGCCATTTTTATCTCTTTCTGCAGCTCTCTGTTTGCCCTTTGGGGCTAACCCGGTACCTGAAGTCTGTCTGCTGAGAAACAAAATGTTCCTAACATGAGGCTGGTAGGCACCGTGACTGCCTGGCCAGGCAAGTCGGAGTCATTGTAAAGCAGTGCAACCAACAGGGTGTACCACATTAGGGAATGGCAGGGACTGTGGCTCACAGCAAAAACACACTGGGTCAGCAAGGGACAGGTGTGACCGCTGGGAAGACAAGCCCAGGGTTATCAGATCCTGAGTTTAAAGAGCATCCAGAAAATAGATTTCTTTTTTTTTTTTTTGGCAAAATCTCTATTTTTTTTAACACAAGATGATATTTGAATTTTTCCTAGCATTATAAACCAAATCCATAGTCAGGATGGTGTCTGAGTTTGTGATCACTGTGGTTTTACTGATGGGAATTCTGAGGGCCAGAGAGAAAAATTCAAACTCAGATCTGATGCTCCTGCTTCCTTACATTGTGTAATTTTTTGCCCTAACTACGCCATCATCTGTGTGTATGTGCGCACGTGCATACAGATGGATATAATCTGACAAAGAACCAAACTCTACATACTAATATTTTCAGTAATTCATCGTAGAGAGTGATCTTAATTTACATCATCTGTCCAGTTGCAATGGGTTACAAATGTTCCCACTTGCTATGCTCACTCTTTAGCCTAAAATGTACAAGCATCCATTATTATTATATCAACTTCCTTTACATGAATTTTCTCATTTGTATCTCTAACCCTGGATGAAGAGATTAAAGTAAAATTATTATCTCAATTGAATAGACAAAGAAACTGAGGACCAGAGTGGAGCACTGACCAGCCCAAAGCCACACAGGGAATGAGAGGCCGAGACAGAGCTCAAACTCTAGGCTGCCTTCCAGGGCTCATTCTCCCATGCCACTCTGCATCTGTGTTTTCCCACTTTCTGGTTCTACTCTTTCCTCTTGGGGGCCTATTCAGACAGTCTAAGTGTATGAGTCTGGGGTCCTCCTCACAGCTCGGGGTAACAGAAACTCCCCTGGAGAAACAGGGAGGTTAACAGGGCTCAGAAAAGGAAATCCAGGTCTTTTCCCTTCATGGCCTTGAGGTACAGCTTCATGATTCTCACCATCCCCTGCAAGATAAGACCTGGTAGAAGACCAGGTCCTTTTAACCCTGGAATGCCTCCCCGCCTTGCTGTGGCACTAGAGCTGAAGTTGATTTCTGTAACACAAGTCTAGATATATGAACAATGTATACAAAATATCTACCTGAGTTCCCCAAGGACAGATACCTGGTCTCTGTCATGCCAAGATCTTCTTGGAATCTCAGACAGAGTCTGGCACTTAGCAGGTGCTCAGTAAAAATGATGAAGGAAAAGGGACGGGGGCGAGGGAAGGAAGAAGGAAAGACAAAAATGGGAATGGAAGGAAGAAGGAAGGGAAATTTATGTGTTCCTGTCCAGTCCTTAGAGTTAAGCTCCTAAAAATCAGGACAGCTATAAAGTGCCTACAAAAATCTGAACACTGAAAATAAGTCTTAGCAAAGAATCCCAACTTCAATTGCTTTCCATGGAGGGATATCAATAGAGAACCACACAAAGTTCAAATGTTATGACCTCTGGATCAATCCTAACTAAGCCATGACTGTGAGGAAGTTATTTTCTCTTTCTGAGCTTCGGTTCATCACTGCATTAGTTTGTTATTGTCCTTGTAAAGAAAAAAACGACTCAAATGCAGAGGCTCAAAACAGCACAGTAACTCACTTGCAGTCTGGAGACGAGAAAATGAATTGGCACTCCTTCCAGAGATTCTAGAGAACTATTTTCTTGTTTTTTCAGTGTCTAGAGGCTGCCTGTGTGCCTTGGTTTAAAACCCTGCATCTTCCCAACCCCAGTTTCCTTTGTCGCATCTTTCACACTGACCCTCCTGCCTCCCAATATAAGGGAGCTTTGCAATTACATAGAACCACCCATGTGATCTGGGGTGATATTCCCATCTCAAGATCCTTAAATTGGGCCTCCCCGGTGGCGCAGCGGTTAAGCGCTGCGTTGTGGAGCTGTCGGCAGCGGCGACGCGAGTTCGACGCCCGGCCGGGGAGGGTCCCACATGGCGCAGCAGACCTCTCCTGCCTTGCCCGCTGCTCCCCTCAGCAGTGTATTTCTGATCTGCCTGTTCTGCTCCCCACTCTGTCTCTGGTGAACCCTCTCGCCGCCCCACGCCTCTGGCCTGTACCCCAGCTTGTATGTATAAAAAAAAAAAAGATTCTTAAATTAGTCACATCAGCAGGGTCCCTTTACCATATAACCTGATATCATTATAAGTTCTGGAGCCATAAGTCTACCTTCCACACATGCACACATATGTGATATGCATTTTATGTATTTTATATATCGTATAATTTATATATTTATATATTAAACAATTATAATAATTATACATAATATTTTATATTAAATATATAATACATAATATACTATATATTATATATATAATACATAGTATATATTATACTATACTATACTATACTATATCATACTATACTATACTATAGTATACTATACTATATACTATAGTATATAGTATACTATGTATTATATATATACTATATATAGTATACTATATATTATATATACATGTAGTATTTAAATATATAAAATTACTTATTTACATAAAATCCATATTTATTTAAAATGCTTACTCAATAAATGAATATATGAATAAATGAACAATGGCTGAGTAAGAGTAAATGTAACAATATGAATAATGAATTAATTAATTTCATCAGTAAGCAAACTACTGAGTTGTTCACTTCTTCCTGCTAGAAATATTTGAGTGATTAAGGAGAATAGACACTCAGGCAAGATCACACCCTCTTGAAGTTTAGATTCCAGTGCAGAAGAGAAAGAGAATAAACAAATTAGTTACCAAATTAGGTAATTTCAGATAGTGACAGATCGTGTAAAGAAAGTAGCCAGGGAAGAGAGGAGGAGTGAAGCATGAATAAGCATAGACAAGGTGATTGCAGAGGCCCCTCTGCAGAGAGAGGTTCAGCGCTGAAATCCCAATAATGAAAGGACATTAAATACCCCAGGATTTGAGGCAGAAGCAAAAGTAAGAACAGTGGTAGCTGGGTCAGGAAGGCACTTGGTATATTAAAAGGTAAGGAAGACACCAAGTAGAAGTGGGGACTGACCCAGCAAAGAGTCAGAGGGACCATAGCTCAGGTCATGAAGTGTTTGGCCCTTGGAAGCCATTAGGGATTCTAAGCAAGGAAGAGCCGTGTATGAAGAAGAATGAATGAGTGAAAAAATGATTAAAGGAGTGAATCATTCAGGAAGTCTGGAGAGAAGAGTGCATACGAGTGACAGTGTTAAAGGTACTGAGTGGTGGACACTGAGCTGTGGCCATCCAAATCCCCGTGGGAGTAAAGACCTCTTACCCCATAAAACGGCAGTGCTGCCAGTAGACAGCCCTCAGCTCTAGCAGAAGAAAGATACCTTGTCCCATCCCCACCCAGGTATACCTCTTCCTAGGGCAGCAGACATGCTAAAAACTGATGAGCACATGGGTACAAAAGCCTGGTCCTCTCAACCCAGCTCAGGGTGTTCATAAAGACTCATCCCATCTCCAGAAACTCCCAGCGAGGGCTGAGGACTCACTGAGACCACATCACAGCTCCATGTTTCCTTCAGACCCACCCTTTCATAGGTGCTGATTGCAAGATGCTCCCTAATAAATCCCCTGCCTTCTTCCCAAGAACACAACCTGAGACAATGTATGAACGAATGGGTGAGTAACTTACTGAATGGATGAATAAGCAGTGGAATGAAGGAAGGAAAGATGGAATGAACAAAGCTAACTAATGAATAAATGAATGAGTGAATAGCTGAATGAATGAATGAACAGGTGAGGATAGCTAATTGAATGGATGAATGAGCAAGTGATTGGGAAATCACTCAAATGAATGAGTGGACAATTTTTTTTTTTGCCATTTCAAATGAGTTAGCTTAATTCCAGGTAGTACAGAATTCAAGATAGAAAAAAGATGAAGATGAGCAAATGAGTGGACAATTCTAATGAGAGTTAGCCCCTTTCCATTCCACACCCCACACGTTTGCAGTATCTACTCGCAGTTCCCATGAGAAACTTGAAACTTTCCAAAAGTCTCTCTGAGCTTGAGTTTCACTCCTTGCAGATCTGCACATGAGGTTGGCACTGGGAAGAGGGGTGGCAGATGGAGGTGTGGGTGGCCCAGGGTCCCCCTTTATCCAATCTCTCAGCTCACCAGGGCATCCCCTTCTCCCAGCAATGCAGGTGGGAGATGGAGAGAGTATCCTCTGGGAGACGTTCTAAAACAAATTTTTATTTAACCTCCTCCATGACCCACAGAGCAAATGCTTTCCTGCAATATACTCCATTTCTGTTTATTTAAAGAATGTTTGCTTATTTGGTGCTTGCTTGAGTGAAACCGCTGTTGTTATTCATTTCATTGTGAGTGTTAACCTGACATGGTTTGTCTGGCATCTCTTAATTATCCAGAGACTTTTTCCTAGGTTTGTTTTTTTTTTTCCTTTTTGTTTTTCTATTTTTCAGGGGAAAGGAGGAAAGACTCAGACAGCAAATGCCAGCTTGAAGTCCTGCTTCATCTCGAGAGCGTTGGTCATTAGAGATCAAGCACCATACTATCCAAATTGGTAGCCACAGGCCCATTATGCTGAGGAGCAGTTGAAATGTGGTGTGTCTGCATCCAGATGTGCTGCAAGTGCACCAGATTCAGAACAGTTAGGACACAAAGAAATAGTAAATGGAAAATATTTCATCTATAGGTATTATATGGATGACATTGGGCTAATAATACACAGGGCCTTTTCTGCTAAATAAAACAGTATTGATATTAATTGATCTATTTCTTTGGACTTTCTTCATGCAGGTAGTAGAATATTTAAAATTACATCCATGGCTCTGTTCTGTGTCTACTGGACAGTGCTGGACTGGTCCCCCATTCTTCCACTTGTCATCACAGGTCCTTCCACCCAATGGAGGGTGAGGGTCAAGGTGTAAACACTCTGCCTGAAAGGGTTGCAGTCTGTAGATGTCCCACTGTGGAGGGGAAGAGAAAGACCATTTTCTCTCAATGTCCTTCCTCTTCTCTCCCCATCTTTTTCGTTTCATTTGTCACAAGCCAAGAAGTACACTTCAAGCTCTTTCCCCCATAGTGCTTGCAATGGCTGCACACTAGGCCCTCATTACTTGGGTCTAGCACCCCTACCGCTGCTCAGCTCACATCAGTGTGCAGAAGGTGTCAGGGAGGGGGAGGGCAGGCAAGGGGCCCAGGGGTCTGTGGTGGTGTTTGTGGGATGCCAGACATCTGGGCTGCTGGAAAACTCTTGCACCAACTCTCTCTTCAGCTTCCACCCAGCTGTTTGGCAATGGAGAGGGCTTCCTCTGCTTGACTCGGGAGAGTGTGAGAAAAGCTGTGTTTATACAACTGAAAATCCCAAGAGGGGAAGGAGCAGAGCATATGCTTGGAGTTTCCAGTCGCTCACCAGCTTGGACAAACTGCTGGAGTCAGAGGATTAGGCAAAATTTAATCAGTGGTGAGAGTACAGAATGGCTCCAACCCAAACTAGCCTCTGAAAGTCTTTTGAATAATTTAAGATCTGTCCTGGCTTTTCTCGTGATGGAGTTCCCCTTTGCAGAAGTCATTTTTATCTACAAACTTACTCAGAGTCTGGTTCACAGACCAGCAGGCTTGGCATCTCCTGAGAGGTTGTAGTAAGGATAATATCTCCCATCCCCTAGATTAATCAGGGTTCTCCAGAGAAATGGAAGATAGACAGATGACAGATAGATAGATTGATAGATAGAGAGATAGATGCATAGATACATAGATACAGAGAGATAGATAAACATAGATATAGATTCATATCTATATAGGTTAGTATAGGCTTATATGATTCTATCTAAATCTTTTGATTTATGAAATATAAGTTAAATTTCTTTATCTACCTATCATTCTTCATACATACATATATACATACATACAGACAGACAGATAATTTTCATGAATTGGTTCACGATGTTACGGTTCAATCTCAAACACAATCTGGAGTCAGGATTTTTTTCCCCCACCTGGGATCCAGGTTTTTTGTTTTAGGGCTTCAACTGATGAGGCCCACTCACATGCTGGAGAATAATCTGTCTTGCTCAAAGTCTGACTCCAATATTAATCCCATCGAACAATTACCTTCATAGTGACATCCAGGCAAGTGTTTGACCAAACTGAGCACCATGGCCTAGCCAAGTTGATATATAAAATTAACCATCATGCCCTCCCACACCCAACGCTACTGAATCAACATCTGCATTTAAGCAAGATGCCCGGAAGAGTGATATGTACGGAAAGTGGCAAACACTGCCTTTGATGTTTATCCTGGACATGTTTGAAAGGCTCCTCTGGTTGTCAGCCTTCTCCCAGGCCCCCAGACACTTCTCCTGTGCCCTAAACTTGGAGCTGACATTGGGGGAAGGAAGAGTCAGGTGCTCATTCCTCTGCACTGCGCAACACCCAGCCCAGTGCCACCTCATGTGGGCTCTTCCACATGAGCTTTGAAAACGTCCTCTGAGAAAGTAAGGATGACAAAGGTTCACATCTTATTTCATTTTCCTTTTTATCTCCAAACCTTGGGGTAGAACAGCTGGCACATGATTAGAATCCAATAAACAGTACTGAGTTAAGATATTATCTAAGCTTTGGTTTCCTATCTATAATATGTGGGTGCTCACCCGGCTGTTGGGGGCAGAGCAAACACCTATGAGAAACATGTGGAAGCCCAAAACCCTGAGCCTGGCACATAGTAGGTGCTCAAAAAGGTGGAGCTGAGGGGGTTAAAGTGTTCATATTGAATGAGATCGCACAGTCATGCCTCGGCGTGAGTGTGCGAATGCTGGTTGGGTACAATCCTAAATGGGTACCTTCTCAGAGTTGTTACAACCAACACGACCAGCAGTGTGTGCAGGGCTCTTGGCATTTCACAGCGTGCCCTGAAGCTGTCGCCTCCTGGGAGCCTGTGGCAATGCTGGGAGGATCACGACTGTTGATATTGCTGGCATGAGGATTCTCAGAGGAGCACCGCTGCACAGAAACAGCGCCTTGTCTTATAAGAGAATGGAACCCAGCCTAACCTTAATATCTCCCTATTCCATCTTCCTCTGTGGAAAGGGGGAGAGGGGAGATGGGAGCAGAAGGGAGGAAGTAGGGAGAAAAGAGAAGGGAGGACACACACAAAGGGGGAAGGAGGAGAGAGTAGGAAAGAGGGAGGAGGAGACAGAGGGGGAGGACAGGGGCAGGAGGAAGGAGGAGGAGAAATAGGGGAGGGAGGAAGAGAAAGGGAGAGAGGGAGGAAGAGATTGAGGACACACACATGCTCGTGGGGGTGTCTGCCAGAGTACAGGCATGTGTGCCCACGTGTGTGCATATGGATGTGTGTGCATAAGAACAAATATGGGGGATGGAGAGTGGGGAATAGCTTAATCTCCTCTTGGAAGGACCAGCAGAGCTCTTGGGTGTCCCTCGAAATCAAGCTTCTTTCCAGGTCATCAAAGTTTACACTTGGGTAATAACACACGCGTAATTAACTGAACAAATATAATGAATCTATCTGCAGTGACATGATAGTTGGTGCTGAATCCTATTAAAGCACATTTAATTAAAAATGCATTAAACCTTCAAGCTTCGGAACACACCCTGCCCTTCTTCAAAGCCTCCCCCTCCATTAAAGTCTTCCCCACTATTAACTATGAGTCAGCCGGTGACCCTTTGGGCATGACCGGGTGAGGTGAAGAGGCTCTTAAATACCTCAACCAGTATATCACAGGTACTAATGGATTTAAATCAGGGAGATTAATTCCATTCATTCAGCTCCTGGTTTCAGAAACAACTGTCACGCTGAGCCTAATTGCTGGAGATGCCTGACAGCGCAGGGAGGTCGGAGCCTCCTGAAGCTGGTTGCCGGCTAAGCATCAATTATTTGGGCTACTGTGCACAAGGCTATAAGGATGATTAAAATCCACAGACGACCCAATGGCCCTTGTTTACCATTAGCTTCTGTCTTCTCTATCAGCCAAGTTTCTCCAGACCCAGGAGGAAGAAAGGTACAGTGTGGTCCCACTGGGTCCTGGGTTTGGATCCTAGAGCTTCCTTCCCATGTTCTGTGGCCCTCCTCAGGTAAGGGACTTGCCCATGCTGTTTCCTCTTGGAGCACCTGTCTCCTTCCTCTTGCCTAGTTCATTCCGACCCTCCAAATGCTGCCTGAACAAATGAATAAGTAACCGAGAAGAATAAACTAGAGTCTCTAAGAAGGGAAACGTACACCATTAGCACTCATGGAGTATGTTTGCGAAGGGTTTGCATGTTGGGGCCTTGCACCATCCTTTTTCCTGTATGACAGGCCTGCTTTCAACCTTTTCCCAAAGGGTTCTAAGGCACAGGAAGGGAAGTTGATGCTACCCATCATCATCAACAAGTACAGCCGAGATTTCAACCCCCATCTCAAGCCACCATTTCAAGCTGCCTCTGAGTAATCTCCAGGCACATTGCTCAATCAGCTGCTGATTCATTAAGAGCTGGCAGAATGAGCTTCCTGCTGAGGCAGAGTGGGAGAAAGCCTGTCTGTGAGCAGCACCCATGGGGGAAGGGAGGAGGAGGTGACCGCAGGTCCGGATTGGTTTGGTAGGGGGCCAGGGCTGCTGCTCCTGCCACAGGTACAAGCTGTGCAAGGCTGTGTTCATAGGGTGCTAACCATGCAGTGTTAGAGGACACCCTGCTTGGCTGAAACCTGGAAATTCTTAATCCCTTTTGAACAAGATTCCCACATTTTCATTTTGCACTGAATCCTCCCAATTTTGTAGGTGGTCCTGGGGGCAGGTTTGGGGTATTAGTCCCACCCAGTCCTCATGGAGATACCTCCAGAGTCTCCCCATTTTTCCCTGATTCTCTAAATGCCTTACCAAGATACTTCTTTCTTGAGGGTGTTCTCACTTCAGCCTTCCAGGCAAAATTATTGTTCTATGGCAATGCTCCCAGCACTTAGCAGGTATTCCATAAACAAGAGATACCAGGGGGTTACATACAGTAGCTGTATCAGTGGCCCGGTGCATCCATTAAGTCTTTGCAGGCTACTCTGAAGCCTTCTGAAGTCTCAGGTTTTTGGTTTGTTTGTTTTTTAGCTCCATGGCAAATGTATGATCCAGGAAAGTATTCCCAAGCTTCATTCTGCAAAGCATTTCTCCAGCTAACAGGAAATATTCTGTGTTCATGTTAGTTTGGGAAACACTGCTGGCTCTATCCTCATTAAAATCATAGTGCACATTAGCATATTCAGGACTCTGCAGAAACCATTAGCAAAGATACCTCTTTATGCTGCTGATTTCAAAATTTCTCAAATTGATGTGACTATGGAAACCTTTTTTTTTTTTTCTGATACACTATTCATATCCCTGTGGAAGATTTAGGAGGCAGTTATCTGGTCCTGGAACAGTGGGGATGAAGATGTGGTTGAAGGGGCAAGATAACAGCAAGAAGAGGGCTGCATGCTATAATCAAGGGTTCCACACACCTAAATCTGGATCAGTAACTACCAATAAAACTGGGTCCAAGCCTTATTGCTTTTTCTTCTCTTTTCTTCTTCTTCTTCTTCTTTTTTTTTTTTTAACTCTGGTTCTATTAAGAACTGCAAACCAATGACTCATTGATGAGGCTGTCTCAGCCCCCCTGCAGAGGACTGCAGCTACAGAAGACACACCCATCTGCAGGGTGAGGAGCCCCAAGGATAGGAGAGCGGGGATTTCAAGGGGCTCGGGACTTAACAAAGCTCATAAACAAATGAGATCTCTTTGAACAAAGTAATCAAAGTATCAAATGATATAAACACCACATTAGGACAAAGTGTGAATCATACCTGTGGTTAGACTGACACAGATCAATGGCAAAGAGCAACCCGATCCCACAGGACCTCAGCTCTGGTGACTGGTGTGAAACATGGACAGAGAGGTGTAAGGGAGCCTGTCTGCCTAGAAACTAGAAAGTGAGTTCAGACAGGGAATGCCCTTTGCCATCCCAAGTCATACATCATGATGGAGGAATGAAATCCTAGTGCTTTCAGAACAGAAAACAGCTTTATAAGATAGATACACTAAAGACTGGGGAACTCTGAAGAGACTTTCCTGGCTTGTGAGGGACAAAACCATGCCCAAGTGTGTAAATCTAATTTCAGCTCTTTATGGTGAGTGCTCTTAGTGTCTCACCCAATCACTTTAGCACTCAGCATCACATAACTACAAAAGAAAAAGCCAGAAGCACCTCACAGAGGTCTCTCTGATGTTGGGTTCATTGGGTGTCCAGCACTGCCAGCTGTTCATTATTAACAGAACGATGGATGGAAACATGATTTCAATTGACACATGAAAAGCATTTTAACAAAATTTAACACTCTTGTAAATGAAACAAGAACAAAATACTCAACAAACTAGGAATCCCAGGAAAGTACCTCAATATTATGAAGTCCGTAGATGAAAATTCTACAGCTAACCTGATACTACTCTATGGTGACATATGGCAAGTTTTTCCACTAAGATAAGGAACAAGGCAAGGATGCCAACTTTTCCTGCTTCTATTCAATATAGTACAGGAAATCACAGCCAGAGCCATGAAGCAGGGAAGGAAGAAAGGAAGGAAGGAAGGAAGGCAGGAAGGAAGGAAGGCAGGAAGGAAGGAAGGAAGGAAGGAAAGAAGGAAGGAAGGAAGGAAAGGGAGAAGAAAAAAATTGAAAAGTAAAATAACCTCTGTTTACAGATGGCATGATCTAATATATAGAAAGCCCTAAAAATTCAATGAAAAAGATGATTAAACTAATATGTGTATTCAACAAACTTGTAGGACATAAAATCAACTGCAAAAAATCAATCATGTTTATATAAAGCAACAATGAACAATCCAGAAGGGAAATTAAGAAAACAGTTCCATTTATGATATCATTGAAAGAAAAATTTATTAGGAATAAACCTAACCAAAAAAGTAAAATACTTACACACAGAAAACTACAAAACATTGCTGAAATGAATTAAAGATGACACACATAAATAGAAAGTCACCCAATGCTCATGGATTGGAACAATTACTATTCTTAAGATGCAACCTAAAGACTCAATAAAATAATTATCAAAATCCCAATGGTATTTCTCATGGAAATAGAACACATTTTTAAATTCACAATGAAACTTAAGGACTCTCAAATAGCCAAAACAATCTTCAAACAGAACAATGTTGGAAGCCTCATACATTCTGATTTCAAAATGTATTAAAAAATGATAATAATCAAAACAATATGTTACTAATGTAAAACTGATATATACATTGAAGGACTAGAATCACAAACTCAGAAATAAACCTTCACTTACATGGTTATATGATTTTGACGGTGATGCCAAGAACATTCAATGGAGAAAGGGTAGTCTTAAATGGTGCTAGGGAAATTAGATATTCATGTACAATAGAATGAAGTTGGACCCTTCTCCTATACAATATGCAAAAGTTAACTCAAAATAATTCAAAGACCTATTCATAAAGTCTAAAATTATACAATCATAGAAGAAAAGATAGTGGAAAGTTTTATGATATTATAATTGCCGGTGATTTCTTGGATATGACAGCAAAAGCATAGGTAACAAAAGCAAAAATAAACAAGTTGGACTACACCAAAAATTTAAAGCCTCCATGCATCAAAGGACACAATGAACAGTAAAAAGACAAGCGAAGCTACATATTGGGTGAAAATATTTACAAATCATATATCTTATAAGAAGTTAATATCCAGAATACATAAAGAACTCCTACAAATAAAAACAAAAAAGCAACCCAATTAAAAAAAATAAGAAAAGCATTGAGAAGCTATTTCTTCAATGAAGATATAAAAATGGCAAATAAGCACAAGAAAAGTTGCTTAACAACACTAATCACTAGGTAGGAAAATGCAAACAAAGAAAACACAATGCAATAACGCTTCATACCCATTAGAATGCTATAAAGCAAACAAAACCAGAAAATAATAAGTGTTAGCAAGAATATGTAGAAATTAGAACATTTGCACACAGTTGGTGGGAATATAAATTGGTGTAGCCACTACTGAAAGGAGTATGATGGCTTTTTAAAAATACTAAAAATAGAGGGGGCCTCCCTGGTGGCACAAGTGGTTAAATCTCAGCACTATGAAGCTATCAGCAGCCATTGCAGCACAAGTTCCCTCCCCAGCCAGGGAGCTTCTCACATGGTGCAGCAGTCCTCTCCTCTCTGCCCGTTGCTCCCTTCAGCAGTGTATTTCAGTAGATCTACCTGCTTTGCTCCCTACTCTATCTCTGGTGAATCCTCTCACACACACTCCCACACACACATCTCTGGCCTACACCCCAGCTTTTGTATGCATAAATAAATAAATAAATCTTAAAAAATAAAATGAAAATAAAAGCAGGACCTAGAAGAGGTTCCTTGTTCATAGCAGTGTTATTCACAATAGCCAAGATGTGAAAGTAACCCAAGTGTCCATCAACAGATGAACAAATTAAATGTTTTATACACTTAAATGGAATAATTACTTACCTAAAAAGGAAGGATGACTGCCGCATGTTAAAACACGGATGAATCTTAAGGATATGCTAAGTATAATCAGACAATCACAAAAAGACAAATGTTGCATGTTTCCACTTTTTAAAAATAATATTTATTTATGCATACAAGTTGGGGTATAGGCCAGAGGTGTGGGGTGGGTGAGAGGATTCACCAGAGGCAGGGTGGGGTGCAGAACAGGAGGATCTACTGAAATTCACTGCTGAGGAGAGCAGTGGATGGAAAAGGAGAGGTCTGCTGCGCCATGTGGGAAGCTTCCAGGCTGGGGATTGAACTCGTGCTGCAGTGGCTACGGATAGCTTCATAGTGCTGAGACTTAACCCCTTGTGCCGTTATCTAAGACATTATCTTAAGATACTCTTGATTGCTTATGTGTATCTTACCAAAATTTAAAATTAAAAAAAATAAATATAAAGAAAAATGACAAAATAAGAAGAGATTCAAAGAAAAAGAACAGTACAATTTTCTGTCATGTAGATTATAAAAAACTGTGAATTCGTCTTACTCCCTTTTGCTTGTCCTGAGCAATCTTGCCACCATTGTTGGAGAAATACATGTAGCAGGGCATGAGGCAGCCTCTGCCAACAGCCAGCAAGGAACATTACCATGCCAACAGCCACATAGGTGAGCCTGGAAGTAGATCCTTTTCCAGTGGAATTTTGAGATGACTGTAACCCTGACTAACACTTGGTGTCAGCCTGTGACACCAGAAGCAAGATCCAGCTAAACTCTGCCTAACAGCTAAACTGACTCACAGGAACTATGAGATAATTGATATTGCTGTTTGAAGCCACAAAATTAGGCAAAATTTGTTACACAGCAATAGCTAACTAATACAAAAATACTAAAGTTCCTTTTCTACACCACTTATGTCTTGCTCCAAAGCCTCTTTCTGATTCAGTAGTTAAGGGAGACCATACCCCATTTCAATCTATGTAGCTCTCCCTGTGAATGTTGCTTGTTGCTTGATGTGCCAGAAGCTGAAATATTTTCCAGGCCAATGCCTATAAAAGAAAAGAAAAAAGAAAAAAAATTGTTTTTTTTTTTATTTGTGCTTAAATGCTTAAACCATTTTCTTTGATTCAAGCAATTAGGAAATGACATTTGCTACAGGGGAAATAGTGTCAGTCACAGACCACTGAGTCATGCACTGAACCAATTCATTCCATCCTTCCAGAAATGAGAAACAGCTGAGAGTTTTCAATTAGTGGGAAAAATCGTAGTGTCTTCTGATTCCTAGGATGAGTTTCCAAATTTAATAAAGCTACTTAAAGGCTATAATCTACATTCCTAGGGAGATCCTAGTCTTGGCCTTAAAAATCTAAGTCCAAAATAAAAGCAGGGGCTGCCCTTCAGGCCAGACAAATCGAGCCAAGGACCCTGCTGACCACCAGCATCCTGGCCAAATGTCCTTCCCAGATGCCTCTCAACAGAAGCGCAATGGCCCCTGCGGCTGCGACTGGGAAACAGTGATCATGGTGCGCACAGTCACCCTGTTCTCCGCACCACAAATGCCGGGGGCTCCGTGTCCACAAGCTCGTGGGAAGCACTACAGAGTGGGATTGCAAAGTAAGGCCTCTGGAGGTAAGGGCCACAGTTAAATCCAGCCTCTGCCATATCAGCTGTGCAACTTGGGCAGGTGTTTTTGGCCCTTATTACACAATAACTGTCTGTAAATAGTTATCATCTCCTAACGTTAGTATGAGAGTTAAATATCATAAAGCACATTGATTACATAATATAATGTCTGGTACAGAGTACTCTATAAATATGTTATCATCATCATCATCACCACCACCTGTTATTTCCTATAAACTGTACAATAAAAATGCTAGCTCAGATTAAGGACCTGGGTTTTCCATTTGCCAGATGAGGATATGAAGGCTGAGAGGGGCAACGCTCCTTTTCCAAGCTCAGTGAGGAATGCCCTGGATTCGCTTCTGAATCTGACTCACTCCAAGGCCAGCTGGTGTTTCCACTACACCAAGACAGATTTTTCTGATCCACTATACCAGGCGCAGATGCAGATAAATACCATTTCTCTTCTGAGTCATAGATGTTTGTCATTATTTTCAAATCTCACTTGACTTATTTTGACTCTGGAGGTCTGCCACATGGGTGTCTTGGACAGCAGCCAAAACTGAAACATGCAAAGAAGTGAAAGATGTTTGGGAAGTTGGGGGGTAGGTGAGAGGAAGGATGCTTCTTCCTTTTGATAAATGTAATACAGGGATACCTGTATGTATTGCTGTGAAGCTAAGTTTGCAGCTATGGATTTGTGTGAACTTTAAAACACCCCAGTGAAATGTAATTTATCATACCTTTTTTAAAGATCTTTTTTCTTATTGAATGAATGAGTAAATGCATTGTCTGAGATTCATTTTAATTTCTTAATTACTAATCATTTTTTTAAATTGAGGTAACATAACATTGGATTACGCTATTGTTGGTATTTAGAGAGTATAAGTCTCCCCTCAAGTATCGTTATCTTAATGCACCTGCCACCAAATTACCCATAGTCCACTGTCATAGTCCATTGTGCTCAGGTCCTATTTTCTTGTTTGAAAGCCAAGACAAATTTGAGGCTCAAATTATTCAACTCATTTGCCCAAAGTCTCACTATTTAGATTTAGCAGAACTGAGACTCAAGTTCTACTCCTCTGACTCAAAGCAGAAGTTCTTATTATCCTCCACTTTATGCATGGGGAAACTGAGGCTTTGAGGGAAAAATGTCTGGCTGAAGCTCATGCAGCTAAAAGGTGTCAGAGGAAGAATTATACCTGTTACCGGAACCAAGCTGCCTTAGCAGTGGGAGCTGGCAGGAGCGGTGGTGCCTTTCACTCCGCTGCTCCAAGAGCAGATGTGGTAGTTGCTCCTGCCCAGTAACTGCCATTTTGAATGAACCAATCAGGTGCTAGGAGCTGATGGTTAGGTCCAATCAGCTTCAGGATTGAAAAATGGTCCAATCAGACTTGTGGATGGTACTCTGAGAGAAGGTATAAGCTAGGATTGGAGGGACCCGAAAGGGGGCAAAAAAAGAGAAGGGGGAAGAAGAAGAGAAAAAAAAGAGGACGCCAGCCCCAGAGAGAGATGGAGGCCCCTGAAGAGAAGAACAGGAGAAGACGACGACGACACCAGCCCCCAGGAGAAGAAAGACGACGGTTCCAGACTCAGAGGAGAGAAAAAAGAAGTCCGTTCTGGCCTCCGAGGAAGAAAGAACAAAGAAGCATCCAGCAGCTGCCCTCCGAGCAGGAAGAGAAGCCGAAGGACTCTGCAGAGACTGGGCCTCTGGTCTTGTCTCCGACGTAGCCTGAAAGGAGCCCAGAGGCCCTGGGCCTGGTGTCTCAGAGACCTGTTTGTGGGTCTAACCCAGCTCCTCCCAAAGAGCTACCATCCCCGATGCATTCTGGGGGAGGTGGCCGCCCCTTAAGGATGCAGTGAGCACTCTGTTTCCCCCGTTTGTAAAATAAACCCCATGTTTGTGGTTGTTGTTCCCGTAGCGTGAAGTCTCCTGCAATTGTGCACGCGGGTGAGAAACCACAGACAGTGACCTGTCCTCTCTTCAGGCACTGTCCTTTGTTGTTTTTGGCCTTTTGGCCTTTTGAGGCTTTTTGGTGGCTCTTGCCTCAGAGCCTGGGCAGTTGTGCCCGTCCGTCCTGCTTTCAGTTGGCAACCACGAAGGGACTGGACACCCTGTGTCCTTTCGCCCCTGTTTCAGTTGGCAGCTCCGCCAGGACTACACACCCTGTGTCCAACCCCAACCCCTTTCATTTTGGCGACCATGGCAGTACTGGACACCCTGTGGTCTGCCCTGTTTCACACCCAGGGTGTTTTGACTCCACAGGTATTGCTCTTTATACAACACCCAGTGGAAAACTTTTAATGAAACTGAGGCTCCTCTCACATGGTCTTTCTTGTTGAACTTCTGTTCACTTAGGAACTTCCCAGAAGCCTCCAGAGTAAAACCCCTTCAGCTCTGGCCACCATGAGATGTTGATAGCTAATGCACATGCCCTCTGCCTCTGGGCTGATTGTCTTCCCTCTTTGCATGAAATCATTATTAGCTGAAAGGATTTATTATTTTCATTTATTGTCTGTACCCTCTCTGCAAATGGGAACATGAACTTTATTCTGTTTATCATCATATTCCCAAAAGTCCAAACAGACTCTAACATGTAGGTGTTTAATAAATCTTTCTTGAATGAAGGAATGAATGATGAATCTGCTCATGCCAGACTGGAAAGTTTCATTGGAGACAGAAAGTCATTCTGGCTTCATCTGTGACATGTATTAGCTCAAGACAGCCAGTTCCTCTGAATGACTGGACCAAATCTGCTCTGTCATCGAAAGTGCCTTGTGAACCTGCGTAAGTCAGTTAACTTCCCCGTCTCCCCTACTAACTCAACCGGACAAGGGAGAAAGAAGGGAGTCGTGTTGAAAGCGCCTTCTATCTCTAAGAATGGTGATCAGCATTTGGACATGAAGAACAAAATTAGTTCAAAGGTTAGGGGGTGGGAAAGGATGGGGAGGACCAACCTGTCCGACCAGTTGAATGGGAGAGAAGGCCAATTTGATATTCTCTGCAGCTTTTTCAAGTAAGAATGCCAGGGCTCCATCCCATCCCGTGCTTATGAGGCATTCACAGCTAGGGTGTGCACATTTATTTGTGTATTTTCCCCTAACAAATATTTCTCCAATGCCCAGTTATTGTGTGCCGGGCACTTGGGGAAGTTTACTGAATAAAATGCCCACATTGTTCCACCCATGCAGCTCACCATCTAGCGCCCCCTAGTTCTCAAAGTGGGGCTTTGGACCAGCGACCTAAGTGTTACCTGAGGGCTTGTTATAAATGCAAATTCATCAGCCCTACCTCTTTCCTAGAACCAGGAAAATTGAGGTCCTGCCATCTGCGTTATAACAAGCCTTCTAGATGATTCTAAAATCACATTCCACTGGTCGAGCTTCAGGTATTAGATACCTAATTAAACAGCACAATATACTATTTATTTAATTAAAACTATCATCAGCTGTGACCAAAAAGACACGGTGCTGAGAATGTATGAGTCAGTGGGAAGGTGAATGGGTCTGGAGTTTCTGGACAGATGCCCCTTAGGAAATGAGAGTCACTGTAAATATAGATATAGATCTTTATGTACGGACACCAAACAATAGCCAAGGTAGATAACAAAGGGGAAAAAAAGGCAAGGTGCAGGAAAACACATACAGTCCGTTCGTTTCTATTGTGTGTGTGCATTCACAGACACCTGTTCATTTATAAAACCTGTCTCAGGAGGATACTCAAGAAAGTGGTTAATGATGACAGCATCTTGGAAAGAGACTTAGGGCTTGCAGGGGAAAGGGAAACTGACTTGTGCTTATGTATCATTTGACACATTGCTATTTCAGGGTCACAATACAGCTCTTTGTAATAGTGTTAGCCCCATCTCGGCATGTGGCATGGTCACGTGGTGGACAGCTGCAGGGCTGCACTGTCCTTTCAGTCTTGGCTCCAACCCTCCCCACCCCTCTCTTTTAACATTGGCAGTCTTGGGCATCGGCTCTTCTGCAGAACCCTGCCCTGGAGTAGCTTCCAGTCTGGTGGGTGAGACCAATAAGGCAAGGAGGAGACAGCTTATAGGGGAGAGCAGGATCATGGAGCAAAATGGAATCCCCAGAGCAAGGCCCTGGTGGTGTGGGGAGTGGGGAGAGGGGTCAGAGGATGGCTTTTTGGAAAGGATGAGGCATCATTTTAAAAGGATAAGGAAGGGTGTTTAGGTAGGGAATCGGGCTGTTTTGGAAACTAAAGGTGTTTTGGATTTGTTGTGTGTGCCTGTGTGTATATGTGTGCATTGTGGGGGTGGGGGTGTAGTGGCACTTGGCAGAAGGAGTAGGATGGCCAACTGTCTCACTTTGCTTGAGACTAAGGGGTTTTCTGGGATGTGGGACTTGCAGTGCTATCAGTGGGGAAGTTGATTACCCTAGGGTAGGTGCAGCCTGTGTGCCCGTGGGTGATGCAGGGAAAAGGTACAGGTAGACTTGGGGGAGAGAGTACGAGGAGGGACCTTGACCAATGACCTGACTTGGTTGAGTCAGGTGGCCTCATGCCATCATGATCTCCATATCTCATGACAACCTCGGGAAAAGAAACACCCACAACAAGCCAGACTAGAGTATGTGTCCTCAGTTTACCTGCACATCCTCCTACTCAGGTTTATACCACAGAGAATTTTCTCTTTATCCATAGGAATGAGTCCACTTAACACGTGCTAATATAAGGTTGTTGTGCAGACATCTGTGAGAGATGTGACCTGGCATCACTCTTCTAGAACCTTCTGTTCCGGGCCTCCCTGGTGGCGCAGCGGTTGAGTGCTGCGCTGTGGAGCTGTCAGCAGCACGCAATGAGAGTTCGACACCCAGCCGGGGAGAATCCCACATGGTGCGGCAGACCTCTCCTGCCTCGCCCGCTGCTCCCCTCAGCAGTGTATTTCTGATCTGCCTGATCTGCTCCCCGCTCTGTCTCTGGTGAACCCTCTCGCCGCCCCACGCCTCTGGCCTGTACCCCAGCTTGTATGTATAAATAAATAAATCTTAAAAAAAATAGAACCTTCCTTTCCACTGTAATAACAGTATTCAGAAGGGCCAAGTAAAATCAAGTTTGGCACCAGGACAATGGGTCAGAGGATTGTGAGGTAGGAGCCTTTTATTCCCTGCTGTGGCTTCTGGCTTAAACTGGGTGCATTTGAACCCAGGTGGTTAAAACAATTGACCATCCTGTGGAATTTGATGACTGAAGTAGAAAGGGTGGGTGGTCTAATTCCTCTTCTCAAAGGCTCTTGCCCAGTCTCAGGTCACCTGGGTGATTGATCATCAGTGACCAGGTAAGGGCCCGGGTCCTCTCTCTGCCTAACTCAGCAGGAACACTCTGCCTCAGAGATTTGGGGAGCTATGGAGTCTTCCCCAAGCAAATTATGAAGACACCACTGGGAGACTGGTACCTTGCTGTAATTATCTCTAGAAGGAAGCTCCAACCACATTGTCCTGACTATAAATAGGAGTCTTTGTGTTGGTTTCTGCAGCCTGGGTCTAGATGCTGAGATTTTTTTGGTCTCCGTTGGATTTGAGGGTGAAAAGTCCTTAGAGGTTACCAAGGACAGTTGGTCACATCCCACTTTACAGCTAGGCAAACTGTGTCCCCCACAACCCTCCACCCCCTTTTATGCCTCCCCCCAAAAATCTTATGTTGAAGGCTTAATCTCAAGAATTCAGAATGCGATATTATTTGGAAACTGGGTCTTTATAGAGGTAATCAAGTTAAAATGAGAACACTAAGCTGGGCTGTAAGCTAATTGACTAGTGTCTTTACAAAAAGGGGAAATTTGCATGCAGCCATGGGACACAAACACACACACCAGAGAATGCTCTTTGAGGAGGGAAGTGGACCTCAAAGTGACTCATTCCAAAGTCAGGAATGCCCAGGATCGCCAGAAGCCAGTAGGGCATCTGGGAATGAATTCTCCCTCACAGTCCTCAGGAGGAACCATCCCCACAGACAGCCGCCCTCCAGGACAGGAGACAACACACTTCCATTGTTGGAGCCACTTGGTCTGTGATACTTTTTATGAGGACAGTAATCATGTTGGATTGGGGCTCAGCCTGATGTCC
This sequence comes from Scalopus aquaticus, assembly GCA_004024925.1. Lineage (NCBI taxonomy): Eukaryota > Metazoa > Chordata > Mammalia > Eulipotyphla > Talpidae > Scalopus > Scalopus aquaticus. The sequence continues at coordinate 72,228 of PVIJ01007660.1, forward strand.
TTGGTTTGAAGTGATTACCTCAGCAAAAACCCAAATAAGGTTACATTCTGGGGTATGGGTGGAGGGGTGGGGCCTTGACATGGGACTTTGACTAAGGAGGTGAAGAGGGATGGGAGGCACAGCTCGACTCATGACAGCTGATCTGCCAATTGCCTCTTCGTGCCACCTGCGCTCTTTGCATCCTGCTGGAGAGACGGGCTCCATGGAATCTGAGTTTGGTCTCTTTTGACTTCTTTGAGGATGTGACGTGCTGCTGCTTGGGCTGCTCTACAACCATTCCTCATTTCCTTTCTCTGGATAGAGAGGCCTGGCCCTGGAACTAGGGGGCCATCACCCAACGCCCCTGCCCTGCCCCTGCCTTCTGCCCCAGGTTCTTGGCAGGACACAGGAAGTTCCAACCAGTCCCCAGCTTTCTTCAAAGCATTTTTCTCCAACCTTTGATTTTTATTGGTTTGTGTCTTAAATGCTTTGTCTGTAATTACACAGTTTGCTGCGTGTCTCATTTCATAATGACTAATATGAAGTACATGTACCAGCAAAGGGAAGCACATCACTAAATGGACATTTAATAATTAGCATACATTAAGACAATTATTTTAATAAATTAGACTCAGTTAAATATAACCATTTCACTCTGATTTCAAAACAAAACAAAAACAGTATCTGCCCCGGCTAATATTACAGCAAGAGAAGAGAGCAGAAGGGAGAGAAGTGAGGACTCAAAGACCCGATGAGGAGCAGTGATGAAGACAGAGGTTAGAAGGCGTTTGGCAAGTCTAGCTTCTTGGTGTTGAGCATCAATAACAAGAGTGAACATTCATACAGGGCTTGCTGAACATCAAGCCCTTTACTTGTGTTATCTAATTCCATCCTTGCACCAACCAAAGCAATGAGGAGCAATCTTTTACAACTGTTGCCATTTTACAGATGTGGAATCTGCAGTTTGCCTAAGTTCATGCAGCTAGAGAGGGTGTCATGGAGCCAGCAGATGAGCTTAGGCCATCCTGAACTTGCCCTCATAATCTCTTGCCTCAAAGGCCCCCACATGATACATGTTGGAAAATGAGAACAAGCCAGGTCCTAAGGAGGGTGGGCAATGGGCAGTCATGCATGTGAAATGCATGGCTTGGGTAGGGTCAAACACAGGGTAGTGATTAAAAACCTAAACTTCTAAGGAAAACACCAGAACTTGAATCCCAGGGCCACCAATAATTGGTTGGGTCTCAGTTTCCTCTTTCTGTGAGAGGCAGCGATAATAGCACCATCCTCATAGTGTGGCTTTGAAGAAAGAGAGAGTTGTTGCTAGGCTGGGACAAAAGGTCTCCAGGGACCACCAAATCAACACCACTGTCTAGTCCTTGTGGAGGGTTCATGAGATGATAACACCACACTGAGGTCTGTCCATGGCCAACCCTGAGACATCCGTCACCTCTCTTTTTCCCTCCAGCAAGTTGTATTCTCTTGCTGCTCAGAGAAATGAACTCTGAAAATTTCCCAAGAAAACACAGGCCATCATAACCTCTACCATGAGGGAGAGGCTCGGTCTATGTCCCTGGTCTGAGTCCCTCACATGGACTAGGAGACATGTCACAAAATAAGAACTGTGTTTCCTCCTGAACACCACAACTGATCCAGTGTCAATGGCCCAAGTCTCTGGACCCCCATTGAGTTCCCACTTGGATTAGGGCACAGGCAGGGCCATTCATAGGTGTGTGATCCATGCATTTACACAGATCCCCTGGCTTAAGGACCCTGCACTTGATTCGATATTCTGAAATCACTGTCATGAAATTCTAACAATCTTGGGCCTCCCCGGTGGCGCAGCAGTTGAGCGCTGAGCTGTGGAGCTGTCGGCAGTGGCGACGCAAGTTCGACGCCCAGCCGGGGAGAATCCCACATGGCACGGCAGACCTCTCCTGCCTCGCCCGCTGCTCCCCTCAGCAGTGTATTTCTGATCTGCCTGTTCTGCTCCCCGCTCTGTCTCTGGTGAACCCTCTCGCCGCCCCACACCTCTGGCCTGTACCCCAGCTTGTATGTATATATATAAAAAAAAAAAGTTAAAAAAAAAATTCTAACAATCTTTGAACATGAACTCTGCTTTTTCATTTTGTTCTGACTCTGCAAATTACGTAAGCTATGTTAGTACAGGATTTGATGCTGTAACAAAGAGATCCAAACATACAATGGTTTAGTCAAGATGGAAGTTTACTTCTCTCTTTCATTGCAGTCCAGAGGCAGGCAGTTCAGACAACAGGATGACTTCTTCATTTTCAATGTGTGGTTTCCATCTTTAGATCCAATGACTGTCCCTTCTCACCACCCTTTAGTCATTGGGAAGGAGAAAGATGTCACACAGTGTTTTAAAGGACAAGGACTGGACATGGTACCTCTTACTCCTATTCTCATCCTAGTGGCCTGAACAAGATCACTCAGCTATACTTTGCCAGCAGGGAAGCTGGGATTGATACTGATACTCATTATTTGGGGAGTTGTGTGCTGAGATAAAACTCTATAGTAAGGCAAATTTTGGCAAATCACTAGGTCTTCCTCAGGCTCCAATATCCTCAGACTAATATTCTCATGTGTTCTCAGCTGTTCCTGTCTCTGAAATTTCTAGAAAGCCAATATACATTCAAGGAGCCCTCAAAGAAAAAGGTCTGTACCTATAAAGTCCCTGGAGTGGCTTGCAAAATCGCATGCACATTTGCATTTTCCTTTGGAGAGGATTTATGGGGTTCTCGATAGACTTGGTGACATCCTCCCTCTCCTCAGCCTTCATCCCCCACCAAAGGATAAGAACTGTTAGAATAAAGGCCTCGTATTGAGATGTGTTTCAGGCAAATATGAGGAGTATCTTGAAGCTATGTTAGATAGGGTTGCTTATAAGAAGTAGGGATAACTAAAGCAGCAAACTATGACAGGTCACCTGATTTGTTTCAAGTAACATTGTATTGGAGCACAGCCACGTCCATGCTTGCGTGCTCCAACAGAAGATTTTAGTAGTAGCAACAACAACAGCCTACAAAGTCTAAAATATTTACTCTCAGGCCCTTTGCAGAAAAAGGTCGCCAGCTCCTGAATAACATATAGGGGAGGATGAACTGCTTCTGCTCTGTATGGTTATTTTCATTATATATATATATATATGATGAAACTGAGGCCTGCCAAAGCTCATACAGCTGGAAAGTATGTCACGGAGCGCCCAGTGGAACCCCAGCAGTATCCCTCCAGAACCAGCCCTTATAACCTCTTCACTTTGAAATCCCCATATGACAGGAGTTCCAAAATGGGAGGAACTCTCCTATGTGGCATCTGACAATTGAAAATTCTATGTTCAGGCTTGAAATCAGTCGGGAATCAGAAAGTCCCCATATGACGATGGTGTTAGTAATGACAGCTGCAGTTTTATATAATACGTTTGCATCCACCTAGAACATCACGAGATGTGTAAGAGAAACAGTTATGTCCTGGGAAATCAGGCTGACCTGGATTTGAGTCCTATTTCACTTGCTCCCTAGCTTGCAAATGTTGTTTGTTTTGAATCTGTCTCCTGGCCTTTGAAAGGTGGCTATGAATTCCATCCATGTGGGGTTATAGACGCAAGATGGCAGCATAGAGGGTCTGGCACCATCAATGTCAGCTCCCAGTGGGGGACCTCTGGTTCCTATAGTGGTGGTACCTGAGCAGTCAATGGAAGCTTTCAGGGTTTTCTTCTTGGTCCTTCTTTTTTTTTTTTTTTAAAGATTTATTTATTTATACATACAAGCTGGGGTACAGGCCAGAGGTGTGGAGTGGCGAGAGGGCTCACCAGAGACAGAGTGGGGAGCAGAACAGGCAGATCAGAAATACACTGCTGAGGGGAGCAGCGGGCAAGGCAGGAGAGGTCTGCCACACCATGTGGGAATCTCCCAGGCCGGGTGTGGAACTCTCATCGCATGCTGCCGACAGCTCCACAGCGCAGCGCTCAACTGCTGCACCACCAGGGAGGCCCTTGGACCTTCTTTTCATCCAGTTATATAAGTCAAGAGAACAGAACCTTGCCCAGATCTGCCACCAATTCACTGTGTGGCCTAAGACAAGTGTCTGAACACTCCTGGGCTTTTTACCTCCTTGTTGTTATGAGGGAGTTGATGAGCTGGTTCCTAACGCTGAAATATTCTGAGATTCCCACTCTGTGATCATAGGTACGGCTTCCTCTGAACTCACTCCAAGTTTTCATCATTAACCCGGCAGAATACCTCCTGCTGCCTGAAAAGGGTCTGGCCAGGACCATATTCAGAGGACAGATTACTCCATGGGTCCCCAGGGCCCTGTTCCTGTTCGTGATCCGAGCAGTGGAGCCAACCCTCTGACTCATGGAGCTGCACTGCCCAGACATTAAGGGATTTGAAATTAGAGGATAAGACACCAGTGTGGTTTAATAGGATGAAAGAATAATGCTGGCCTTGTTAGTAATACAGTAAAACTAAGCTGTCCTAATGCTTAGGGTGCACTGGCTAATTGGACATCCTAAGTATCTGAGAGCTAAGCATAGTCCTACGAACACAGACAGTCTGTCAAACTGATTCAAATTCATTTCCTCTTCTGGCACTAACAAGATGTGGGAGATTGGTCTTCCCTGATCTTCAGTTTTTCTCTAAAGTAAAAGGGAGTGGGTAAGAGTACCTAACAGTGTCATTGCAAAAAAATTAATCAAAGAGAATTAGGGGTTGCAAGAACAGAGTAATCCAGAAGGTTCACTGTGTCTTGTACAACTCAGTCATTGTTTTCATTATACCCTAGGCAAAAACAAACAAAACCTAACTGTTCTACTTATTAAGCAGCTAGCTCAGAACAATTTAATGAATATCTGGGTCCTAACAACTTCATGTTTGTTCAGAAAAAAATAGCAAACATAAAGCAAAAAAAGAAAAACCCACAATATTTTTCATTTCATTCTTAAACAGGCATAATTATTTATGAATGGGTTGTAGCTTCTCAGGTACCAGGCAACTTCTCAGCCCCTGGAAAACAGATGGGGCACTACCAGCCTCATTTCCTATTCTGCAGTGATTTTCATGTTGTCTGTGCCTTTTATTAGAGCAAGTACTGAAGACCAAAACAATGACTTTGTCTAAAGGAACACAGCAAAATCAAAGGCTGAAAAATTGGGAAGGACCTAGAGGTATTAATTTGCATATCTTACATATATCAAATATCAAGATGTTTCTTTGCTGTGGTCCCTTGGAGAGTCTGGTTGCATGTTTAAGACCTTGGGAAATAAGAAATCAGATAATGCTTGTGCCCCCCCTTCCCTATTTCCTTGTCCTCTTTCTCTCCTTCTCTTCTTCCTACCCTTTCCTCCTCTCCTAATCTCTTCCTTATTTTTGCTTCTAGTAACTTCCAAATCCTACAGCCAACATCAGATTCATCCTATGTTCCCAACCTCTAACATAGGTTGGATCAAAGAAGAGTATTATATTTGAAATGAATGAAAACCATTTTGTTATCCAATCTTAGTGAATGTCATTCTCAATGTCCTATTTCCCTCCCTGGACCAAGTCAACACTATCCAGGAAGATCAATTCAAATATCTTAAGTTAATAGCAGGTGATTTAACTTGCAAAATTGACCATATACATCCTAGTTATAAGGATGTGCCACCTGTTTTTAAGTTGGAATCAACTGGGCTCCGATTACTAACACTTTAAAATAGACCACCTGCCTCAGATTCACCTGGGGTGCTTGTCTAAAAGGCAGGTTCATGGGCACTAGCTTAGAGCAATTGACTTCTTTCTAATACTTCTTTAAACAATTGTTCAGATCATTCTTATGCCCACTACCTTTGACATTCACTGACATTTAATTAGGAAAATGAATATCGAATGTGTTGTACAATAACTCAGATTCCACGCAATGTCAAGTTCAACACAGGCTCTAAAGGGCCCCATATTTTCTGAGGACATGCTTGTAGGATGGTGCTTTCAGATGGAGGAAACTGTTGCTTAAATTATCTGGGGGTTGAAGGCTTTCCCGATATGTTCTTGTTATTGTCAAGAGGTATTTTGAAACTAATCAATGGGAGATTTTTTCCAAAGACTCCCAGAGGTTTGATTTCCCACCTTCCTCACCCAGGTTTACAGAATCACCCAAGTCCTGGTTAGTTTTACTGAGCTGGGCCTGAGTTTGTAGACACTTGTTCTTCTTATGCCTTATTCCCTTCTTCCATAAAGTTGGCATAGATATCAAGCATATTTGTAAACGGCCCTTCACGATCATTACAACACAAACACTTCATACTATTCCTTAAAATGAGAAGCTTTTGGAAGAAAAAAAAAAGCCTATAGAAGAATAACTTGGTGTCTAGTTCTACCTTTAACTGAAGGAAGGGAATTTTCACAAACCCTTAATAGACTTGTGGTGACTTAATCTTCAGTCCAATTCTGGCACTATTCTGGCTTTCTTCATGCCAAGAGAACTAGATATTCTAACTAGCCTCACCCAAGATTCCTGAGACTACCACACTGACCCGACTCTGACGCGGTTGTCTCCCAGACTAGTCTATGCTAGGAATGCAAATGAATTATTCAAAATAAGTTACCAGTGTCACGTAAGACATGAAGAATTTTTTTTTTTTTAGTATTTCAAAAGTTTTTGAGAAAATCAAATGAAACAATGAATCTCAAAGTATTAGACAAATTAAATATTATCTGTCTCCTAAACAACTCTCAAAAGGATGTTCTCTCCTGGATTCTTGAGACCTCTCCTTAGTTCAGGTCTCATAATTTCCCTTCTGCACCGTTACAATATCCCTCCACCCCACAGAGATCAGCAAACTGAGACTTTCTCAGAAAGAGCCTTTTCTTCCAGAAAGAGCCTTCTTAATAGTAAATCTGATCACATCACCTGTACGAAAAACTCCCTCATGTTCCCAGTTGTCACTAAGGAAATAGCCCAACAGTGCAGCCTGGCATTCAGGCCCCTCCTGCCTGGCACAGCCTCCCCAGTCCTCATGTTTTGCTTTTGATTTCTTGCAGTGAACACCAGTTATATTCTGCTCTGTCCCCACCATGTACCGGATTCCCCTGATCTTCATTCTCAGGACACAGTCTGTACCCAATATCTGAGCTCCTCTTCCCTCTCACCAGGCCCCCTCCCGCATGAGCTACTTGCTAGGGAAGCCCCCAGGCTCAAGTCCTGCTCAACTTTCACTTGTTGTTGATGAGAATAACCTGTGAATATACCTACTAGCAAAAGCAATTAAGATTATCTATCAAAATTATCATTGAATTTATTGATAATAGTCAAGACTTGGAAACCTCCTAAGTGTCCATCAATGGATGAGTGGATAAAGAAGTACACATGGCCCTAAAGAAGGAGGTAATTCTACCATTTTTGACAAAATGGATGAACCTTGAAGCATTATGCCAAGTAAAATAAGTCAAACAGAGAAAGACAAATACTTAATGCTCTCACTTGTATTTGGAATCTAAAAATAAAGCCCAAAAAACCCAAACTCATAGGAAAAAAAGATCAGATTGGTGATTACAGAGGCCAGGAGGTGGGGAAGGGGGAGAAGAATTGGAGGAAGGTGGTAAAAGGTACAAACATCCAATAATAAGATAAGTAAATGCTGGGAAAATAAGACACCATAATATATGCATCAGTAGCTCGAGTTGACACAGCTGGGTGATAGATATATAGGACAGTTGTTCAGAGAGTAAATCCTGGAGTTCTTATCTCAAAGAGAAAAGCTTTTTTCATCTTTCCTTCTTATTATATGCGTAAGAGATGATGGATGTTAGCTAAACCTACTGTGGCATTAATTTCACATTTTATGTGAAACAAACTATCAAGCTGAATGCCTTTAAAGGACACAGTGACACATGGCGATTATTCCTAAATAAAACTAGAAACATTTTCAAGTCATCCCACGCATACCAACTTTGGCTCATCAACTCTACATCTGGAATTTGCTATACATTTACTATATATTCCTTACACGAGGTCTCAAAGAAATTATACAGAGATATTCATTGAAGCATTTTTGTTATAGCAGGGAAAACCACAAGAAGAAGTAAGAGAAGCAGCCATTCTATCAGTAGGGAACTGATTATGTTCAGTTGATAAAAATAATTATCAATGAAGGAGATCGATACACACCTACATAGAATGATCCCCATGTGATGGAATAAGCTTGCAGAGGCTGTATCTGTGCTGACATATGCATTTGACATTAAAAAATGGTGGGGTTTTGGGAATTTACCCAAAGGACACAAAAACACTAATCCGAAAGGATACATGCACCCGTATGTTCATTGCGGCATTATTCACAATAGCAAAGGTATGGAAGCAACCCAGATGTCCAAAAATAGATGACTGGATCCAGAAGATGTGGTACATATACACAATGGAGTACTATTCAGCATGGAAAGAAGATAAACACATGCA